>JAXIVJ010012002.1:40000-41697 GCA_036785665.1 Chirona hameri | reverse complement strand
GATGATGTTGCTGATGATGTTGATGATGATGTTGATGATGATGTTGATGATGATGTTGATGATGATGTTGATGATGATGTTGCTGATGATGTTGCTGATGATGTTGCTGATGATGTTGCTGATGATGTTGCTGATGATGTTGCTGGTGATGTTGCTGATGATGTTGCTGATGATGTTGCTGATGATGACGTGAGACGGTGTGGTATGCCCGGAGGCGGTGTTGTATGCCCGGAGGCGGTGTTGTATGCCCGGAGGCGGTGTGGTATGCCCGGAGGCGGTGTTGTATGCCCGGAGGCGGTGTTGTATGCCCGGAGGCGGTGTGGTATGCCCGGAGGCGGTGTTGTATGCCCGGAGGCGGTGTTGTATGCCCTGAGGCGGTCTGGTATGCCCGGAGGCGGTGTAGTATGCCCGGAGGCGGTGTTGTATGCCCGGAGGCGGTGTGGTATGCCCGGAGGCGGTGTAGTATGCCCGGAGGCGGTGTTGTATGCCCGGAGGCGGTGTGGTATGCCCGGAGGCGGTACAACCCCGCCTCCGGGCATGATGATGATAATGATGATGATGATGATGATGATGATGATGATGATGATGATGATGATGATGATGATGATGATGATGATGATGATGATGATGATGATGATGATGATGATGATGATGATGATGATGATGATGATGATGATGATGATGATGATGATGATGATGATGATGATGATGATGATGATGATGATGATGATGATGATGATGATGATGATGATGATGATGATGATGATGATGATGATGATGTTGCTGATGATGATGTTGCTGATGATGATGTTGCTGATGATGATGTTGTTGATGATGTTGCTGATGATGTTGCTGATGATGTTGCTGATGATGTTGCTGATGATGTTGATGATGATGTTGATGATGATGTTGATGATGATGTTGATGATGATGTTGATGATGATGTTGATGATGATAATGATGATGATGATGATGATGATGATGATGATGATGATGATGATGATGATGATGATGATGATGATGATGATGATGATGATGATGATGATGATGATGATGATGATGATGATGATGATGATGATGATGATGATGATGATGATGATGATGATGATGATGATGATGATGATGATGTTGCTGATGATGATGTTGCTGATGATGATGTTGCTGAGGATGATGTTGCTGATGATGATGTTGCTGATGAGGATGTTGCTGATGATGATGTTGCGGATGATGATGTTGCTGATGATGATGTTGATGATGATGTTGATGATGATGTTGCTGATGATGTTGCTGATGATGTTGCTGATGATGTTGCTGATGATGTTGATGATGATGTTGATGATGATGTTGATGATGATGTTGATGATGATGTTGATGATGATGTTGCTGATGATGTTGCTGATGATGTTGATGATGATGTTGCTGATGATGTTGCTGATGATGTTGCTGATGATGACGTGAGACGGTGTGGTATGCCCGGAGGCGGTGTTGTATGCCCGGAGGCGGTGTTGTATGCCCGGAGGCGGTGTGGTATGCCCGGAGGCGGTGTTGTATGCCCGGAGGCGGTGTTGTATGCCCGGAGGCGGTGTGGTATGCCCGGAGGCGGTGTAGTATGCCCGGAGGCGGTGTTGTATGCCCGGAGGCGGTGTGGTATGCCGCGAGGCGGTGTAGTATGCCCGGAGGCGGTGTTGTATGCCCGG
>JAXIVJ010012002.1:32500-35000 GCA_036785665.1 Chirona hameri | reverse complement strand
GTATGCCCGGAGGCGGTGTTGTATGCCCGGAGGCGGTGTGGTATGCCCGGAGGCGGTGTAGTATGCCCGGAGGCGGTGTTGTATGCCCGGAGGCGGTGTGGTATGCCCGGAGGCGGTGTAGTATGCCCGGAGGCGGTGTTGTATGCCCGGAGGCGGTGTGGTATGCCCGGAGGCGGTGTAGTTTGCCCGGAGGCGGTATTGTATGCCCGGAGGCGGTGTGGTATGCCCGGAGGCGGTGTAGTATGCCCGGAGGCGGTGTTGTATGCCCGGAGGCGGTGTGGTATGCCCGGAGGCGGTACAACACCGCCTCCGGGCATGATGATGATAATGATGATGATGATGATGATGATGATGATGATGATGATGATGATGATGATGATGATGATGATGATGATGATGATGATGATGATGATGATGATGATGATGATGATGATGATGATGATGATGATGATGATGATGATGATGATGATGATGATGATGATGATGATGATGATGATGATGATGATGATGATGATGATGATGATGATGATGATGATGATGATGATGATGATGATGATGATGATGATGATGATGATGATGATGATGATGATGATGATGATGATGATGATGATGATGATGATGTTGCTGATGATGATGTTGCTGATGATGATGTTGCTGATGATGATGTTGTTGATGATGTTGCTGATGATGTTGCTGATGATGTTGCTTATGATGTTGCTGATGATGTTGATGATGATGTTGATGATGATGTTGATGATGATGTTGATGATGATGTTGATGATGATGTTGATGATGATAATGATGATGATGATGATGATGATGATGATGATGATGATGATGATGATGATGATGATGATGATGATGATGATGATGATGATGATGATGATGATGATGATGATGATGATGATGATGATGATGATGATGATGATGATGATGATGATGATGATGATGATGATGATGATGATGATGATGATGATGATGATGATGATGTTGCTGATGATGATGTTGCTGATGATGATGTTGCTGATGATGATGTTGTTGATGATGTTGCTGATGATGTTGCTGATGATGTTGCTGATGATGTTGCTGATGATGACGTGAGACGGTGTGGTATGCCCGGAGGCGGTGTTGTATGCCCGGAGGCGGTGTTGTATGCCCGGAGGCGGTGTGGTATGCCCGGAGGCGGTGTTGTATGCCCGGAGGCGGTGTTGTATGCCCGGAGGTGGTGTGGTATGCCCGGAGGCGGTGTTGTATGCCCGGAGGCGGTGTTGTATGCCCTGAGGCGGTCTGGTATGCCCGGAGGCGGTGTAGTATGCCCGGAGGCGGTGTTGTATGCCCGGAGGCGGTGTGGTATGCCCGGAGGCGGTGCAGTATGCCCGGAGGCGGTGTTGTATGCCCGGAGGCGGTGTGGTATGCCCGGAGGCGGTGTAGTATGCCCGGAGGCGGTGTTGTATGCCCGGAGGCGGTGTGGTATGCCCGGAGGCGGTACAACACCGCCTCCGGGCATGATGATGATGATAATGATGATGATGATGATGATGATGATGATGATGATGATGATGATGATGATGATGATGATGATGATGATGATGATGATGATGATGATGATGATGATGATGATGATGATGATGATGATGATGATGATGATGATGATGATGATGATGATGATGATGATGATGATGATGATGATGATGATGATGATGATGATGATGATGATGATGATGATGTTGCTGATGATGATGTTGCTGATGATGATGTTGCTGATGATGATGTTGTTGATGATGTTGCTGATGATGTTGCTGATGATGTTGCTGATGATGTTGCTGATGATGTTGATGATGATGTTGATGATGATGTTGATGATGATGTTGATGATGATGTTGATGATGATGTTGCTGATGATGTTGCTGATGATGTTGCTGATGATGTTGCTGATGATGTTGTTGATGATGTTGCTGGTGATGTTGCTGATGATGTTGCTGATGATGTTGCTGATGATGACGTGAGACGGTGTGGTATGCCCGGAGGCGGTGTTGTATGCCCGGAGGCGGTGTTGTATGCCCGGAGGCGGTGTGGTATGCCCGGAGGCGGTGTTGTATGACCGGAGGCGGTGTTGTATGCCCGGATGCGGTGTGGTATGCCCGGAGGCGGTGTTGTATGCCCGGAGGCGGTGTTGTATGCCCTGAGGCGGTCTGGTATGCCCGGAGGCGGTGTAGTATGCCCGGAGGCGGTGTTGTATGCCCGGAGGCGGTGTGGTATGCCCGGAGGCGGTGCAGTATGCCCGGAGGCGGTGTTGTATGCCCGGAGGCGGTGTGGTATGCCCGGAGGCGGTGTAGTATGCCCGGAGGCGGTGTTGTATGCCCGGAGGCGGTGTGGTATGCCCGGAGGCGGTGTAGTATGCCCGGAGGCGGTGTTGTATGCCCGGAGGCGGTGTGGTATGCCCGGAGGCGGTACAACACCGCCTCCGGGCATGATGATGATAATGATGATGATGATGATG
>JAXIVJ010012002.1:22500-27500 GCA_036785665.1 Chirona hameri | reverse complement strand
GTACAACACCGCCTCCGGGCATGATGATGATGATAATGATGATGATGATGATGATGATGATGATGATGATGATGATGATGATGATGATGATGATGATGATGATGATGATGATGATGATGATGATGATGATGATGATGATGATGATGATGATGATGATGATGATGATGATGATGATGATGATGATGATGATGATGATGATGATGATGATGATGATGATGATGATGATGATGATGATGATGATGATGATGATGATGATGATGATGATGTTGCTGATGATGATGTTGCTGATGATGATGTTGCTGATGATGATGTTGTTGATGATGTTGCTGATGATGTTGCTGATGATGTTGCTGATGATGTTGCTGATGATGTTGATGATGATGTTGATGATGATGTTGATGATGATGTTGATGATGATGTTGATGATGATGTTGCTGATGATGTTGCTGATGATGTTGCTGATGATGTTGCTGATGATGTTGTTGATGATGTTGCTGGTGATGTTGCTGATGATGTTGCTGATGATGTTGCTGATGATGACGTGAGACGGTGTGGTATGCCCGGAGGCGGTGTTGTATGCCCGGAGGCGGTGTTGTATGCCCGGAGGCGGTGTGGTATGCCCGGAGGCGGTGTTGTATGACCGGAGGCGGTGTTGTATGCCCGGATGCGGTGTGGTATGCCCGGAGGCGGTGTTGTATGCCCGGAGGCGGTGTTGTATGCCCTGAGGCGGTCTGGTATGCCCGGAGGCGGTGTAGTATGCCCGGAGGCGGTGTTGTATGCCCGGAGGCGGTGTGGTATGCCCGGAGGCGGTGCAGTATGCCCGGAGGCGGTGTTGTATGCCCGGAGGCGGTGTGGTATGCCCGGAGGCGGTGTAGTATGCCCGGAGGCGGTGTTGTATGCCCGGAGGCGGTGTGGTATGCCCGGAGGCGGTGTAGTATGCCCGGAGGCGGTGTTGTATGCCCGGAGGCGGTGTGGTATGCCCGGAGGCGGTACAACACCGCCTCCGGGCATGATGATGATAATGATGATGATGATGATGATGATGATGATGATGATGATGATGATGATGATGATGATGATGATGATGATGATGATGATGATGATGATGATGATGATGATGATGATGATGATGATGATGATGATGATGATGATGATGATGATGATGATGATGATGATGTTGCTGATGATGATGTTGCTGATGATGATGTTGCTGATGATGATGTTGTTGATGATGTTGCTGATGATGTTGCTGATGATGTTGCTGATGATGTTGCTGATGATGTTGATGATGATGTTGATGATGATGTTGATGATGATGTTGATGATGATGTTGATGATGATGTTGATGATGATGTTGATGATGATGTTGATGATGATGTTGATGTTGATGATGATGTTAATGATGATGTTGATGATGATGTTGATGATGATGTTGCTGATGATGTTGCTGATGATGTTGCTGATGATGTTGCTGGTGATGTTGCTGATGATGTTGCTGATGATGTTGCTGATGATGTTGCTGATGATGACGTGAGACGGTGTGGTATGCCCGTTTGCGGTGTTGTATGCCCTGAGGCGGTGTTGTATGCCCGGAGGCGGTGTGGTATGCCCGGAGGCGGTGTTGTATGCCCGGAGGCGGTGTTGTATGCCCGGAGGCGGTGTGGTATGCCCGGAGGCGGTGTAGTATGCCCGGAGGCGGTGTTGTATGCCCGGAGGCGGTGTGGTATGCCCGGAGGCGGTGTAGTATGCCCGGAGGCGGTGTTGTATGCCCGGAGGCGGTGTGGTATGCCCGGAGGCGGTACAACACCGCCTCCGGGCATGATGATGATAATGATGATGATGATGATGATGATGATGATGATGATGATGATGATGATGATGATGATGATGATGATGATGATGATGATGATGATGATGATGATGATGATGATGATGATGATGATGATGATGATGATGATGATGATGATGATGATGATGATGATGATGATGATGATGATGATGATGATGATGATGATGATGATGATGATGATGATGATGATGATGATGATGATGATGATGATGATGATGATGATGATGATGATGATGATGATGATGATGATGATGATGATGATGATGATGATGATGATGATGATGATGATGATGATGATGATGATGATGATGATGATGATGATGATGATGATGATGATGATGATGATGATGATGATGATGATGATGTTGCTGATGATGATGTTGCTGATGATGATGTTGCTGTTGATGATGATGTTGATGATGATGTTGCTGATGATGTTGCTGATGATGTTGCTGATGATGTTGATGATGATGTTGCTGGTGATGTTGCTGATGATGTTGCTGATGATGTTGCTGATGATGTTGCTGATGATGACGTGAGACGGTGTGGTATGCCCGGAGGCGGTGTTGTATGCCCGGAGGCGGTGTTGTATGCCCGGAGGCGGTGTGGTATGCCCGGAGGCGGTGTAGTATGCCCGGAGGCGGTGTTGTATGCCCGGAGGCGGTGTGGTATGCCCGGAGGCGGTGTAGTATGCCCGGAGGCGGTGTTGTATGCCCGGAGGCGGTGTGGTATGCCCGGAGGCGGTGTAGTTTGCCCGGAGGCGGTGTTGTATGCCCGGAGGCGGTGTGGTATGCCCGGAGGCGGTGTAGTATGCCCGGAGGCGGTGTTGTATGCCCGGAGGCGGTTTGGTATGCCCGGAGGCGGTACAACACCGCCTCCGGGCATGATGATGATGATGATGATGATGATGATGATGATGATGATGATGATGATGATGATGATGATGATGATGATGATGATGATGATGATGATGATGATGATGATGATGATGATGATGATGATGATGATGATGATGATGATGATGATGATGATGATGATGATGATGATGATGATGATGATGATGATGATGATGATGTTGCTGATGATGATGTTGCTGATGATGATGTTGCTGATGATGATGTTGTTGATGATGTTGCTGATGATGTTGCTGATGATGTTGCTGATGATGTTGCTGATGATGTTGATGATGATGTTGATGATGATGTTGATGATGATGTTGATGATGATGTTGATGATGATGTTGCTGATGATGTTGCTGATGATGTTGCTGATGATGTTGCTGATGATGTTGCTAATGATGTTGCTGGTGATGTTGCTGATGATGTTGCTGATGATGTTGCTGATGATGACGTGAGACGGTGTGGTATGCCCGGAGGCGGTGTTGTATGCCCGGAGGCGGTGTTGTATGCCCGGAGGCGGTGTGGTATGCCCGGAGGCGGTGTTGTATGCCCGGAGGCGGTGTTGTATGCCCGGAGGCGGTGTGGTATGCCCGGAGGCGGTGTTGTATGCCCGGAGGCGGTGTTGTATGCCCTGAGGCGGTCTGGTATGCCCGGAGGCGGTGTAGTATGCCCGGAGGCGGTGTTGTATGCCCGGAGGCGGTGTGGTATGCCCGGAGGCGGTGTAGTATGCCCGGAGGCGGTGTTGTATGCCCGGAGGCGGTGTGGTATGCCCGGAGGCGGTACAACCCCGCCTCCGGGCATGATGATGATAATGATGATGATGATGATGATGATGATGATGATGATGATGATGATGATGATGATGATGATGATGATGATGATGATGATGATGATGATGATGATGATGATGATGATGATGATGATGATGATGATGATGATGATGATGATGATGATGATGATGATGATGATGATGATGATGATGATGATGATGATGATGATGATGATGATGATGATGATGATGATGATGATGATGATGATGATGATGATGATGATGTTGCTGATGATGATGTTGCTGATGATGATGTTGCTGATGATGATGTTGTTGATGATGTTGCTGATGATGTTGCTGATGATGTTGCTGATGATGTTGTTGATGATGTTGATGATGATGTTGATGATGATGTTGATGATGATGTTGATGATGATGTTGATGATGATGTTGATGATGATAATGATGATGATGATGATGATGATGATGATGATGATGATGATGATGATGATGATGATGATGATGATGATGATGATGATGATGATGATGATGATGATGATGATGATGATGATGATGATGATGATGATGATGATGATGATGATGATGATGATGATGATGATGATGATGATGATGATGATGATGTTGCTGATGATGATGTTGCTGATGATGATGTTGCTGATGATGATGTTGTTGATGATGTTGCTGATGATGTTGCTGATGATGTTGCTGATGATGTTGCTGATGATGTTGATGATGATGTTGATGATGATGTTGATGATGATGTTGATGATGATGTTGATGATGATGTTGCTGATGATGTTGCTGATGATGTTGCTGATGATGTTGCTGATGATGTTGCTGATGATGTTGCTGGTGATGTTGCTGATGATGTTGCTGATGATGTTGCTGATGATGACGTGAGACGGTGTGGTATGCCCGGAGGCGGTGTTGTATGCCCGGAGGCGGTGTTGTATGCCCGGAGGCGGTGTGGTATGCCCGGAGGCGGTGTTGTATGCCCGGAGGCGGTGTTGTATGCCCGGAGGCGGTGTGGTATGCCCGGAGGCGGTGTTGTATGCCCGGAGGCGGTGTTGTATGCCCTGAGGCGGTCTGGTATGCCCGGAGGCGGTGTAGTATGCCCGGAGGCGGTGTTGTATGCCCGGAGGCGGTGTGGTATGCCCGGAGGCGGTGTAGTATGCCCGGAGGCGGTGTTGTATGCCCGGAGGCGGTGTGGTATGCCCGGAGGCGGTACAACCCCGCCTCCGGGCATGATGATGATAATGATGATGATGATGATGATGATGATGATGATGATGATGATGATGATGATGATGATGATGATGATGATGATGATGATGATGATGATGATGATGATGATGATGATGATGATGATGATGATGATGATGATGATGATGATGATGATGATGATGATGATGATGATGATGATGATGATGATGATGATGATGATGATGATGATGATGATGAT
>JAXIVJ010012002.1:10000-12500 GCA_036785665.1 Chirona hameri | reverse complement strand
TGCCCGGAGGCGGTGTTGTATGCCCGGAGGCGGTGTGGTATGCCCGGAGGCGGTACAACACCGCCTCCGGGCATGATGATGATAATGATGATGATGATGATGATGATGATGATGATGATGATGATGATGATGATGATGATGATGATGATGATGATGATGATGATGATGATGATGATGATGATGATGATGATGATGATGATGATGATGATGATGATGATGATGATGATGATGATGATGATGTTGCTGATGATGATGTTGCTGATGATGATGTTGCTGATGATGATGTTGTTGATGATGTTGCTGATGATGTTGCTGATGATGTTGCTGATGATGTTGCTGATGATGTTGATGATGATGTTGATGATGATGTTGATGATGATGTTGATGATGATGTTGATGATGATGTTGCTGATGATGTTGCTGATGATGTTGCTGATGATGTTGCTGATGATGTTGCTGATGATGTTGCTGGTGATGTTGCTGATGATGTTGCTGATGATGTTGCTGATGATGACGTGAGACGGTGTGGTATGCCCGGAGGCGGTGTTGTATGCCCGGAGGCGGTGTTGTATGCCCGGAGGCGGTGTGGTATGCCCGGAGGCGGTGTTGTATGCCCGGAGGCGGTGTTGTATGCCCGGAGGCGGTGTGGTATGCCCGGAGGCGGTGTTGTATGCCCGGAGGCGGTGTTGTATGCCCTGAGGCGGTCTGGTATGCCCGGAGGCGGTGTAGTATGCCCGGAGGCGGTGTTGTATGCCCGGAGGCGGTGTGGTATGCCCGGAGGCGGTGTAGTATGCCCGGAGGCGGTGTTGTATGCCCGGAGGCGGTGTGGTATGCCCGGAGGCGGTACAACACCGCCTCCGGGCATGATGATGATAATGATGATGATGATGATGATGATGATGATGATGATGATGTTGCTGATGATGATGTTGCTGATGATGATGTTGCTGATGATGATGTTGTTGATGATGTTGCTGATGATGTTGCTGATGATGTTGCTGATGATGTTGCTGATGATGTTGATGATGATGTTGATGATGATGTTGATGATGATGTTGATGATGATGTTGATGATGATGTTGATAATGATAATGATGATGATGATGATGATGATGATGATGATGATGATGATGATGATGATGATGATGATGATGATGATGATGATGATGATGATGATGATGATGATGATGATGATGATGATGATGATGATGATGATGATGATGATGATGATGATGATGATGATGATGATGATGATGATGATGATGATGATGATGATGTTGCTGATGATGATGTTGCTGATGATGATGTTGCTGATGATGATGTTGTTGATGATGTTGCTGATGATGTTGCTGATGATGTTGCTGATGATGTTGCTGATGATGACGTGAGACGGTGTGGTATGCCCGGAGGCGGTGTTGTATGCCCGGAGGCGGTGTTGTATGCCCGGAGGCGGTGTGGTATGCCCGGAGGCGGTGTTGTATGCCCGGAGGCGGTCTTGTATGCCCGGAGGCGGTGTGGTATGCCCGGAGGCGGTGTTGTATGCCCGGAGGCGGTGTTGTATGCCCTGAGGCGGTCTGGTATGCCCGGAGGCGGTGTAGTATGCCCGGAGGCGGTGTTGTATGCCCGGAGGCGGTGTGGTATGCCCGGAGGCGGTGCAGTATGCCCGGAGGCGGTGTTGTATGCCCGGAGGCGGTGTGGTATGCCCGGAGGCGGTGTAGTATGCCCGGAGGCGGTGTTGTATGCCCGGAGGCGGTGTGGTATGCCCGGAGGCGGTGTAGTATGCCCGGAGGCGGTGTTGTATGCCCGGAGGCGGTGTGGTATGCCCGGAGGCGGTACAACACCGCCTCCGGGCATGATGATGATAATGATGATGATGATGATGATGATGATGATGATGATGATGATGATGATGATGATGATGATGATGATGATGATGATGATGATGATGATGATGATGATGATGATGATGATGATGATGATGATGATGATGATGTTGCTGATGATGATGTTGCTGATGATGATGTTGCTGATGATGATGTTGTTGATGATGTTGCTGATGATGTTGCTGATGATGTTGCTGATGATGTTGCTGATGATGTTGATGATGATGTTGATGATGATGTTGATGATGATGTTGATGATGATGTTGATGATATGTTGATGATGATGTTGATGATGATGTTGCTGATGATGTTGCTGATGATGTTGATGATGATGTTGCTGATGATGTTGCTGATGATGTTGCTGATGATGACGTGAGACGGTGTGGTATGCCCGGAGGCGGTGTTGTATGCCCGGAGGCGGTGTTGTATGCCCGGAGGCGGTGTGGTATGCCCGGAGGCGGTGTTGTATGCCCGGAGGCGGTGTAGTATGCCCGGAGGCGGTGTTGTATGCCCGGAGGCGGTGTGGTATGCCCGGAGGCGGTGTAGTATGCCCGGAGGCGGTGTTGTATGCCCGGAGGCGGTGTGGTATGCCCGGAGGCGGTGTGGTATGCCCGGAG
>JAXIVJ010012002.1:0-2500 GCA_036785665.1 Chirona hameri | reverse complement strand
CCGGAGGCGGTGTTGTATGCCCTGAGGCGGTCTGGTATGCCCGGAGTCGGTGTAGTATGCCCGGAGGCGGTGTTGTATGCCCGGAGGCGGTGTGGTATGCCCGGAGGCGGTGCAGTATGCCCGGAGGCGTTGTTGTATGCCCGGAGGCGGTGTGGTATGCCCGGAGGCGGTGTAGTATGCCCGGAGGCGGTGTTGTATGCCCGGAGGCGGTGTGGTATGCCCGGAAGCGGTGTAGTATGCCCGGAGGCGGTGTTGTATGCCCGGAGGCGGTGTGGTATGCCCGGAGGCGGTACAACACCGCCTCCGGGCATGATGATGATAATGATGATGATGATGATGATGATGATGATGATGATGATGATGATGATGATGATGATGATGATGATGATGATGATG
Source organism: Chirona hameri (assembly GCA_036785665.1). Classification (NCBI taxonomy): domain Eukaryota; kingdom Metazoa; phylum Arthropoda; class Thecostraca; order Balanomorpha; family Balanidae; genus Chirona; species Chirona hameri. The sequence continues at coordinate 2,104 of JAXIVJ010012002.1, read as the reverse complement.
ATGATGATGATGATGATGATGATGATGATGATGATGATGATGATGATGATGATGATGATGATGATGATGATGTTGCTGATGATGATGTTGCTGATGATGATGTTGCTGATGATGATGTTGTTGATGATGTTGCTGATGATGTTGCTGATGATGTTGCTGATGATGTTGCTGATGATGTTGATGATGATGTTGATGATGATGTTGATGATGATGTTGATGATGATGTTGATGATGATGTTGCTGATGATGTTGCTGATGATGTTGCTGATGATGTTGCTGATGATGTTGCTGATGATGTTGCTGGTGATGTTGCTGATGATGTTGCTGATGATGTTGCTGATGATGACGTGAGACGGTGTGGTATGCCCGGAGGCGGTGTTGTATGCCCGGAGGCGGTGTTGTATGCCCGGAGGCGGTGTGGTATGCCCGGAGGCGGTGTTGTATGCCCGGAGGCGGTGTTGTATGCCCGGAGGCGGTGTGGTATGCCCGGAGGCGGTGTTGTATGCCCGGAGGCGGTGTTGTATGCCCTGAGGCGGTCTGGTATGCCCGGAGGCGGTGTAGTATGCCCGGAGGCGGTGTTGTATGCCCGGAGGCGGTGTGGTATGCCCGGAGGCGGTGTAGTATGCCCGGAGGCGGTGTTGTATGCCCGGAGGCGGTGTGGTATGCCCGGAGGCGGTACAACACCGCCTCCGGGCATGATGATGATAATGATGATGATGATGATGATGATGATGATGATGATGATGTTGCTGATGATGATGTTGCTGATGATGATGTTGCTGATGATGATGTTGTTGATGATGTTGCTGATGATGTTGCTGATGATGTTGCTGATGATGTTGCTGATGATGTTGATGATGATGTTGATGATGATGTTGATGATGATGTTGATGATGATGTTGATGATGATGTTGATAATGATAATGATGATGATGATGATGATGATGATGATGATGATGATGATGATGATGATGATGATGATGATGATGATGATGATGATGATGATGATGATGATGATGATGATGATGATGATGATGATGATGATGATGATGATGATGATGATGATGATGATGATGATGATGATGATGATGATGATGATGATGATGATGTTGCTGATGATGATGTTGCTGATGATGATGTTGCTGATGATGATGTTGTTGATGATGTTGCTGATGATGTTGCTGATGATGTTGCTGATGATGTTGCTGATGATGACGTGAGACGGTGTGGTATGCCCGGAGGCGGTGTTGTATGCCCGGAGGCGGTGTTGTATGCCCGGAGGCGGTGTGGTATGCCCGGAGGCGGTGTTGTATGCCCGGAGGCGGTGTTGTATGCCCGGAGGCGGTGTGGTATGCCCGGAGGCGGTGTTGTATGCCCGGAGGCGGTGTTGTATGCCCTGAGGCGGTCTGGTATGCCCGGAGGCGGTGTAGTATGCCCGGAGGCGGTGTTGTATGCCCGGAGGCGGTGTGGTATGCCCGGAGGCGGTGCAGTATGCCCGGAGGCGGTGTTGTATGCCCGGAGGCGGTGTGGTATGCCCGGAGGCGGTGTAGTATGCCCGGAGGCGGTGTTGTATGCCCGGAGGCGGTGTGGTATGCCCGGAGGCGGTGTAGTATGCCCGGAGGCGGTGTTGTATGCCCGGAGGCGGTGTGGTATGCCCGGAGGCGGTACAACACCGCCTCCGGGCATGATGATGATAATGATGATGATGATGATGATGATGATGATGATGATGATGATGATGATGATGATGATGATGATGATGATGATGATGATGATGATGATGATGATGATGATGATGATGATGATGATGATGATGATGATGATGATGTTGCTGATGATGATGTTGCTGATGATGATGTTGCTGATGATGATGTTGTTGATGATGTTGCTGATGATGTTGCTGATGATGTTGCTGATGATGTTGCTGATGATGTTGATGATGATGTTGATGATGATGTTGATGATGATGTTGATGATGATGTTGATGATATGTTGATGATGATGTTGATGATGATGTTGCTGATGATGTTGCTGATGATGTTGATGATGATGTTGCTGATGATGTTGCTGATGATGTTGCTGATGATGACGTGAGACGGTGTGG
>JAXIVJ010012001.1:20000-40000 GCA_036785665.1 Chirona hameri | reverse complement strand
TGTCTGTCTGTCTGTCTCTGTCCGTCTGCGGTTGGTGACTGAATACTGAATTGTGACCACAGTTCGACAGCCAGTGATCAATCATGTGGTGATCAATTCCGTCAAGTGAAAAAACATGACGAAAACTCGCTACGTCGTCACGAAAAGTTCTATGAGCTCATTCTGCGGAAATAGGGTAAATTACTAATATAAATGTATGTATTTATTTGAAACCACTCCACTACGAACCAGCCCCCCCCCCCCCGACATGGAGAGCCAGCGCTACCCCCCCCCCCCCCTCCCGCCGTGGGGAAGAGGGCGGGACAGAGGGGGGGGGGGGGGTCTGACGTCACCCCTCCCCCACGCCATGGCCGCTGCCACCACTAGAGACAATGCGGATATTGTCCCTAGTAATTTTCAGCAGTTCCCTAATATGGTCCCAAGTACACGTGCACTTTTAATTTTGTCGTACTAATTTTGAGACCGTGGCGACGCTATTGCTCCACATCGCGGTACGGATCGAGGTTGTATGGTTTCAGCCCCCTTACATGGCACAGAGTAGGCCGTGTACAGCGAAGGGAGTCGGCAGCGCCAGTCCGACAACCGCGCGGACAGCCGCTCGCTCTGTTTATGGACCTGATCAGCGCGGCGGTCGGCTGGTCGGTCGTGTATGATGCTGATCACGAACCGCCGGCATGACACGGCCGTTTCAGACTGACTGCACCCCCCCCCCCACCCGTCCACCGTACCGGGCGCTGCAGGCCCCCCGTCCACCGTACCGGGCGTTGCAGGCCCCCCGTCCACCGCACCGGGCGCTGCAGGCCCCCCCGTCCACCGCACCGGGCGCTGCAGGCCACCCCGTCCACCGCACCGGGCGCAGCAGGCCCCCCGTCCACCGCACCGGGCGCTGCAGGCCCCCCGTCCACCGCACCGGGGCGTCTTGCAGGAGGCCCCCCGTCCACCGCACCGGGCGCAGCAGGCCCCGTCCACCGCACCGGGCGCTGCAGGCCCCCCGTCCACCGCACCGGGCGCTGCAGGCCCCCGTCCACCGCACCACGGGCGCTGCAGGGCCCCCCGTCCACCGCACCGGGCGCAGCAGGCCTCCCCGTCCACCGCACCGGGGGCGGCTGGGCAGCCCGTCACGGCCACCGCCGCCCGCCGCGGTGTTTTGACTACACTGACGCCCGTCTGATCTACATACTTATGTACGAAGCTTAAATAAACCACACTCCCGACTGGTATTAAAGTAAACGGTGTGTTGGCGTCATTTTCCTATACGGTTGAGCTTAGCCGAAGACCTATATACCAATGCGTCTGAAGTAAGGATTGTAAAACCGTAAATTTCCGAACGAAAAACCCCGAACAATGTTTGGGACCCCACAGGAATTTTTCAGAAAGACGCATCCTGTGGAATTATAAGGACACTCAAACTGCAGCACTCAGAAGAAAGCCAGGAGACGGCGCGACTGGCTAGGAAAAGCCAGTACATAAACTGACTAACCCTGTTCATTCGCAGTGCAGTTACCCTGACTAACCTGTTCATTCCCAGTGCAGTTACCCTGACTAACCTGTTCATTCGGCTTTGCAGTGTGGTCAACAGGCTCATTGCCGATTGGTGGTTTGCGTGCGCGGAGCAGGCCAGAGAGCGATTTCTGAGCCCCCGTCTGGCGTGTTGTAATAAGCACCGAACAAAGCCTCTTGCGGCCTCTTGAGACGGCCTGGACCCCGTCAGGAGCCGTTACATGATCGCTTACTCTCTACGGATATGGTGATTGGCATGTTGCCAAATAGGTATTTTGGTATAAATGCTAAGCTTATGTACATTTATGAGTGGATGCGGCAAATGGCGCAACTTTGAGGCGCCTCTAACATACCGGGTTACCGGTAGTATAATCGGTCTCTTAAATGCTAAACGTTACACGTCCAATTGGGTATGTTGGCTACTGTCTAAACAACTGCAGTACGCTCAGATAAGAGGTAAATCGATGTTGAAAAGAACTGCCATGCGTCGATATCCCACAGTGTATATAAACATCACCACCACATAAACATATACAAACATTATAATATGTATGTGCTCAAATGTCGCGCGAATCGTAATGCTTTCTGGCAGGGTGTGAAATAATTTGTCATGCGGCCGAAAGGGAGTGGGAATAATCCTGCCTCGTTATCCGCTGAAAAGGCGGACGAACTTAACCGACATTTTGCCAATGTCGGGTACAAAAATCCCCGCTGAGATAGCAGCTGGTGGCAGCGCTGCACCTCCCCCTCCCTCCCAGGCCACCCACCTGCGTGACGACAGCTGGGCTGACGCTTCGTGTGTTTACGCTTCCGGAACTGTCCGCCGCGCTCAGTGAACTGTCTGCCAGCCAAGCTGTCGGGTAGGCATGGTCGTCAGCAGGGTAGAAAAGAAAAAAAAATCAGGATTTCGAAAATTGTGGAGGGTGGATTGGTATGAAGTAAAGCAATTTTCAACAACTTCTCTACCATCGGTTTGTTTTATTTGACCAGTAAACGCCTTTTGGGCGAAGACTAAGCGAGTGCGCACTGGTAAAGCTAAAACAGGTTTGAAATATGAAAAGGCATGGGAGCACACGTGGTAGTAACACATAGTCCTTTTAGTCTTTTTAGTCCTCCATAAAAAATTGTCAGACCACCATGCATGCCAAGATAAAAATTACGTTTGATTAAATTGTACATGATCTCCTTTCTCGAATCCAGCCAAAAGGGAGCACGTCCTGAGTGTCTGCACGCTTCAGCGTAAACAAAACGAATGCTGAGATAAATCAAGCCATTTTTGATCAATAATGATTCTGGTTCATTTCGACGTCTGCGGGTGCCACGCGCTGTGGTACCACCCATCATAGAGAACGCACCATAACAAAATCAAAATTGATTTGATGGTCTCTATCCAATGGTGAAAACCCGATCTCAATCGGAAGCAGGGGATGCAAAGTTATTAGCTTCCGAAAAGCGTCTGTAGGGCGCGGGTCGGGCCGGGTCAAATGTAAATTTGTCTAGTAAGTTGACGAGAAACCTCACGGGAGCTTCGCGCCCGCTCGTAATTAATTCCTGACTACCTTGAATCCATTTTTGCGGCAACATGTTCGGGCGGCTATTATGCATGGTCGTCAGGATTGTGAAAATGACAAAAATCCGGATTTCGGAAATTGCGGAGGGTGGATTGGTATGGAGTTAACAATTCTGAACAACTTTTTTATCTTCGGTTTATTTGATTAAATCCTGACTACTTTAAATCCATTTTTCGGCAACATGTTCGGGCGGCCATGACCGACAGCGCCAAAGTAGGCACCACGGACAATTGGAAACGGCAATCATGTACTATTGCACGTACACTACTGATGAAATCAAGCTAAATCATTCCATGCACGACCGACAGTCATTCCCAAAGACATTTCAGTTTCTGAACTCGAATCATGATGCATAAACGAAAACCAGTACCCGAATACGGCTCGTGCACACCTCCCCGGTTCAACTAGCGGGACGAAACAACTGAAATTGAGAAATATCAGGGCCCAATCCGGACTCCACCTTCAAAGCAAATTGGCCTCCACCATTTTTAATGCATCATGATTCGAGTTTCAGAAACTGAAATGTCTTTGGGAATGACCTGTCGGGTCGTGCATGGAATGCATTCAGCTTGATCTCATCAGTAGTGTACGCGCAATAGTACATGATTGCCGTTCTTCAAAGCCAATTTCCCCCCTCCCCTGAAGGTCTGTAGGTGCCCCTCTTGGTCGAAAAAAAATGAATGATTTTTGTTATTTTTTAAAAGAGAAAAATGTTGAAAATATGCCCTTTTTAAAAATATAGTGGGGCCAAATCCGGTGAGTTTTTTTGGTGGGGGGGGGGGGGTTCTTTATGCCCCCTGAGCAAAAATTGCCCCTGGAGCGAATCCTGGGTATGGAACAACTGCCGGCAGTCGCCTCGGCTGCTCGTATGTTACCAGATCTTCTCGCCGCTATACCATATCATCTTTGATTTTACATCTCATCTTTGGTGCAAAGATGATTTAGCATTTGTATTTGCATCATGCATTATCCCGCGCACTGCAGGGGGGTTGATTTCCCCCCCCCCCACCCCTCAGGTTTTTCGCATATAAGCGAGAAAACGGCGGCGCGCAGCGCCGCCACGTTTTGGCACACCTGTTAGGACATCAATTTCGCACATTTTGAAGAAAAAAAATGAACCCCTGGTCATTTCAGGTCAGGTCACGAGACAGGTCAAGTGACCCCACCTCCAAAAACGTTTGCAGTTGTGCCAAAGCCAGAGTTCCCACCGATCAGTTTGAAACTTACAGGGTGTCATGAGGGCATAAGTACTTACAATTCGTTTATCTCGGAATTTGTATATCGGTGACCTAAGGTCAGGTCCAATTTCGCGACTTCCCCATAATAAGTAAATGGGGAAATATTAAAATGCTTCCTATTATCAAAGGATATGTATGATATTAGTCAAATTACTTCTATATCATGTTATTATAGGATATTCTTGATGATCCAAGTGCAAATTTTGTTCAGTGACCCCTATGGGGTCATTTGAGGTCATCCGAAGTTACCATCACTTTTTTGTCAATAACTCGTGACATAATGGAGATAGATAAGTAAAACCGACAGAAATGTGTTTGTCTCGTCGATACACGTCTCCCTGTATGCAACATGACCTACTTGTGTCTTGACCTCAGGTCAAGTTTACGTGACCTGAAGTTAAATTTTGAAGTTGGCCTAACACGGACACCATGTATATCATTCAAAGCACCTTGTCGAGGCAAACACAATGGCGTAAACAGTTGTTCGTTATCTGTATTAGGTAAAAAGTTATTAGCGAAAAAACGGTTTTGCAAAAAACACCATGTTTTTTTTTTTCTTTTTTGGCTTCTGGAGCCTCAAATATTGACCTGAGGTTAAATTTAAGGACACCATGTCGATCGAAAATTTGAATGGCTGGCGATCCACTTTTTTTCCGTTTGTTTCTAGCTAGCATAGTGTCCGAGATATATGGAATATGGGAATGACTTCTGGTAACCTCAATTTTGACCTGACTTTAGAAAAATAATGAAATACTTTCGATAGAAATTGTATCAACCTATCAAACGCCGTTTTCCCGCTTGTCGGCTACGTTGCGTAGTTTTCGAGATCTCACGGGGGGGGGCGGAAATCCCCCCCCCCCCCCCCTGCAGTTCGTGTTCGGCACAAACCCCCTGTAGTGCGCGGGTTAACATTTAGCGTCTGATTTAGACATCTGTACTATAGCGTCCATGACCGATGTGATGTATGTGTATGCCTCTATGTACGTCTCATCTTGACGGTGTTTTTGGAAACAGAATCAATCACTAAACCTCAACGTGGAATAATTCGTCAATATATAACTGAACTGAATGACTGAACCAGGCTAAGTAAATAGCAGTCTTCTCGTTGATATCGCGTGTATGCACACCGCATATGCCTGTAGCAACCGGTAACCGGTTGGCGCTCATGCATTCCCGTGTTATTCTTGTCATGTGTAGGTTACACTATAGAATACCCAAACTTTCTGCAAATGTCAGCCTTGGGATTGAAACAGTTTTGGAACAGTTAATCTTACCGCTTTTAATTCATTTATTACACAAGTCCATTCATCTCGAACTCGCCTACCGACTACCGTGCGGTCCCGACCGGTAGTGTCCTCCGACCTTCAACGGAATCGTAATTAGTCCTGAAATGGGGCGTGTTATTTATCCCGAACTGGAACGTGAACTGAAGTCAGTGATTGGTGCATCCTGTTTGTAATTGTTTTCCATTGGTGACGTCACACCTCTGCAGTTAAGAGGAGCTACGCCACATCACGTCACGACTCTCACGAGCAGAGTCACGACGGCCATGCCATGGGACCGTGACAGCAGGCTCCCCGGGGCCCGGGGACCCATATGACCCCCTTCAGCCCTCCTCGCCCCCTCGCCTCGTTATCATCACAGTGTGCCCTGCCGTCACCCGTCACCCCCTCCACACACACACACACACCACCCATCCCCCACTGGCGGATCCAGGGTGGCCATTCCGGCCATGCCCCCCCCCCCAAAAGCCTGAAGGGGCCAACATGTCTTTTGCCCCCCCCCCCCAAAAAAAAATATATATTATATAAATAACTGTAATAACTCAACGCATATAAAAAACAATAAAATTCCGTGTTCTGTGAAATTTTAAGAAAAAAAAATTAACACGTTCATAAATAATGATTTCGTCGTCGACGAAGGAATAACTAGACCCACGACCAAGGGCGGATCCAGGGGGGCGAACGGTGCCATGCCCCCCCCCCCCCCCCAAGCCTGTTTAAGGGGGGGGCAAACTATGTTTTGCCCCCCCCCCCCAAGACGTGAAATTTAATGCATGCTATATTTGCGTTTTTAGAACGGTACTGGGCATCCCAAAATTGCAGCAGTCAAAATCAATCTAGCTTCAGTCAAAAACTGACAAATTTCGCGCCGCTTCGCGGCATGACACAAGTTTCGCAATTGCATATACAAATTTGGAAAATTAATTCAATTAAGTGTCTTGCAGAGGCTCTCCTTGGCGGTAATTGCTGGCCCCAGGGCCAACTCTCTTCATAAAATATTATCTTTAAAGCGGGCTACATGTTTAGCTTGTCTGCCGAGTTCCGAAAAAGGCGACGCGAACGCAAAGACGCGGACTTCGGCAACCGGAAGCTGTTCCAGCGGTGCCCAACTTGTTGGCCCGAAGAGCTAATAGTGGGGACCAGGCCAGGACTATCTCCCCAAGCCATCTCCCCCAGGCTCCTCCAGATCCACAGCGACCATTTATGCGCGGAAATGTCGGTCTGCCTCTTGCTACTTTGAAACCATTTGCACCGTTACCAGTTGTTTGTTACAGTTCGGTACATAGGTATGTATACAGACTACAGTTATTATTATCATATGTACTATTGAGCGCAGACTGCCACCGGCCATCGTGATTTACTATCCGAGGCTAATGTATATGAAAAACTACCTTCATTTCAACATTTTGCATCATACCGAGATGTGCAACCAGGAAAAGGGGTTACCTGAGGCTTGGCTCCACTCACGGTCTGGTGCCAATATTAAAAATGCGTTTTCCACGACCTAAAATTAAAATGTTCACGCCGCTTCGCGGCGTCACATCAGTGGCCATCGTCATAACGAAGCCATCGTCATCGTCTTCGTTTCGTCGTAACGCTGAATTGAATGAATAACATGTTTAGCTTATTATCCTCTACAAGGCTAAGAAGCTAAAAATGCCTATGTTTCTGGGTTTTATCAGGCAAACCCGAGCAAAAAAAAAATCGCGCCGCTTCGCGGCGCTAAATAACAAGTACCTACTATAACATGCAAATCCACATTAGAAATGTTGCAAAGGTTTAAATACACGAATAACAAATTGGGGTACATTTTTTTCGTCATTTCAGCCGACCCCCCACTCAAAAATTATCGGCGACGCCCCTGGGTACAGCTGACAATTGACATAGTTTTTATCAGTGTAAGGCAATGTCGGAACAATACAAACTGCAAGCTGACATCTTTCCTTTTTCGATACCCCAAAAGGTCGAAAACCTAAAAAAAAAAATGGGGAAAAAATCGAAATCGTGTGGTTGCAAAATAAAGTGGCCCAAATCTGGGAAGAAATTCGAAATTGGGGGTAGGTAAGGTCCGCTAAAAAAACGGTTTGCCCCCCCCCCCCCCCCCCCCCCACAAAAACGGCCGGCTGGATCCGCCCTTGCCCATCCCCTCACACTTTTGCTCATGACAGGCCGCCCCTGCCTCCCTCACCTCGTGCTCATCACAGCGTGCCCCCCCCCCCCCGCCTCCCCCTCCCTCCCTCCCCCTCACCTCACCTCGTGCTCATCACAGCGTGCCCCCCCCCCCCCCGCCTCCCCCTCCCTCCCTCCCCCTCACCTCACTTCATGCTCATCAAAGCGTGCGCCGCGGGGCGGCCGTGCCCCTCTCTCAGGTGGGGAGGGGGGCACGTGTCGGGCACACTGTCTGGAGGGGGGGGGTCAGTGTCACCAACAGAGCAGAACGGACCGGATCTGAGCTGGCCGGGGGGGATGGGAGAGGGGGGGCTGACCGTCGCAGACTCCCGGGACGCTGCATAAGTGCACTCTGTGTGTACAGACTGAGTACAGATGTACCCACCAGGGTAGAGGGGTACCAGGACTTCTATATCGCCATACCAGGGTAGAGGGGTACCAGGACTTATATATCGCCATACCAAGGTAGAGCGGTACCAGGACTTCTATATCGCCATACCAGGGTAGAGGGGTACCAGGACTTCTATATCGCCATACCAGGGTAGAGGGGTACCAGGACTTCTATATCGCCATACCAGGGTAGAGCGGTACCAGGACTTCTATATCGTCATGCCAGGGTAGAGCGGTACCAGGACTTCTATATCGTCATACCAGGGTAGAGGGGTACCAGGACTTCTATGTCGCCATACCAGGGTAGAGCGGTACCAGGACTTATATGTCGCCATACCAGGGTAGAGGGGTACCAGGACTTCTATGTCGCCATACCAGGGTAGAGGGGTACCAGGACTTATATGCCGCCATACCAGGGTAGAGGGGTACCAGGACTTCTATATCGCCATACCAGGGTAGAGGGGTACCAGGACTTCTATATCGCCATACCAGGGTAGAGGGGTACCAGGACTTCTATATTGCCATACCAGGGTAGAGGGGTACCAGGACTTCTATATCGCCATACCAGGGTAGAGCGGTACCAGGACTTCTATATCGCCATACCAGGGTAGAGCGGTACCAGGACTTCTATGTCGCCATACCAGAGTAGAGGGGTACCAGGACTTCTATATCGTCATACCAGGGTAGAGGGGTACCAGGACTTATATGCCGCCATACCAGGGTAGAGGGGTACCAGGACTTCTATGTCGCCATACCAGGGTAGAGGGGTACCAGGACTTCTATATCGTCATACCAGGGTAGAGGGGTACCAGGACTTCTATATCGTCATACCAGGGTAGAGGGGTACCAGGACTTCTATATCGCCATACCAGGGTAGAGGGGTACCAGGACTTCTATATCGTCATACCAGGGTAGAGGGGTACCAGGACTTCTATGCCGCCATACCAGGGTAGAGGGGTACCAGGACTTCTATGTCGCCATACCAGGGTAGAGGGGTACCAGGACTTATATATCGCCATACCAGGGTAGAGGGGTACCAGGACTTCTATATCGCCATACCAGGGTAGAGGGGTACCAGGACTTCTATATCGCCATACCAGAGTAGAGGGGTACCAGGACTTCTATATCGCCATACCAGGGTAGAGGGGTACCAGGACTTCTATATCGCCATACCAAGGTAGAGCGGTACCAGGACTTCTATGTCGCCATACCAGAGTAGAGGGGTGCCAGGACTTCTATATCGCCATACCAGGGTAGAGGGGTACCAGGACTTCTATATCGCCATACCAGGGTAGAGCGGTACCAGGACTTCTATATCGTCATACCAGGGTAGAGGGGTACCAGGACTTCTATATCGCCATACCAGGGTAGAGCGGTACCAGGACTTCTATATCGCCATGCCAGGGTAGAGGGGTACCAGGACTTCTATATCGCCATACCAGGGTAGAGCGGTACCAGGACTTATATGTCGCCATACCAGGGTAGAGGGGTACCAGGACTTATATGCCGCCATACCAGGGTAGAGGGGTACCAGGACTTCTATATCGCCATACCAGAGTAGAGGGGTACCAGGACTTCTATATCGCCATACCAGGGTAGAGGGGTACCAGGACTTCTATATCGCCATACCAAGGTAGAGCGGTACCAGGACTTCTATGTCGCCATACCAGAGTAGAGGGGTACCAGGACTTCTATATCGCCATACCAGGGTAGAGGGGTACCAGGACTTCTATATCGCCATACCAGGGTAGAGCGGTACCAGGACTTCTATATCGCCATACCAGGGTAGAGGGGTACCAGGACTTCTGTATCGCCATACCAGGGTAGAGGGGTACCAGGACTTCTATATCGCCATACCAGGGTAGAGGGGTACCAGGACTTCTATATCGCCATACCAGGGTAGAGGGGTACCAGGACTTCTATATCGCCATACCAGGGTAGAGGGGTACCAGGACTTCTATATTGCCATACCAGGGTAGAGGGGTACCAGGACTTCTATATCGTCATACCAGGGTAGAGGGGTACCAGGACTTCTATATCGCCATACCAGGGTAGAGGGGTACCAGGACTTCTATATCGTCATACCAGGGTAGAGGGGTACCAGGACTTCTATATCGCCATACCAGGGTAGAGGGGTACCAGGACTTCTATGTCGCCATACCAGGGTAGAGGGGTACCAGGACTTATATGCCGCCATACCAGGGTAGAGGGGTACCAGGACTTCTATGTCGCCATACCAGGGTAGAGGGGTACCAGGACTTCTATGTCGCCATACCAGGGTAGAGGGGTACCAGGACTTATATGCCGCCATACCAGGGTAGAGGGGTACCAGGACTTCTATATCGCCATACCAGGGTAGAGGGGTACCAGGACTTCTATATCGTCATACCAGGGTAGAGGGGTACCAGGACTTCTATATCGCCATACCAGGGTAGAGCGGTACCAGGACTTCTATGTCGCCATACCAGGGTAGAGGGGTACCAGGATTTCTATGTCGTCATACCAGGGTAGAGCGGTACCAGGACTTCTATGTCGCCATACCAGGGTAGAGCGGTACCAGGACTTCTATGTCGCCATACCAGGGTAGAGGGGTACCAGGACTTATATATCGCCATACCAGGGTAGAGGGGTACCAGGACTTCTATATCGCCATACCAGAGTAGAGGGGTACCAGGACTTCTATGTCGCCATACCAGGGTAGAGGGGTACCAGGACTTCTATATCGCCATACCAGGGTAGAGGGGTACCAGGACTTATATGCCGCCATACCAGGGTAGAGGGGTACCAGGACTTCTATATCGCCATACCAGAGTAGAGGGGTACCAGGACTTCTATATCGCCATACCAGGGTAGAGGGGTACCAGGACTTCTATATCGCCATACCAGGGTAGAGGGGTACCAGGACTTCTATATCGCCATACCAGGGTAGAGCGGTACCAGGACTTCTATATCGCCATACCAGGGTAGAGGGGTACCAGGACTTCTATGTCGCCATACCAGGGTAGATGGGTACCAGGACTTCTATGTCGTCATACCAGGGTAGAGGGGTACCAGGACTTCTATGTCGCCATACCAGGGTAGATGGGTACCAGGACTTCTATGTCGTCATACCAGGGTAGAGGGGTACCAGGACTTCTATATCGTCATACCAGGGTAGAGGGGTACCAGGACTTCTATATCGCCATACCAGGGTAGAGGGGTACAATGCCGACCCAGACTGGACTTCTCTGTCGCCTGGTCAGACCGGACCGAGGCGACGCGGTCAGTTCGGGGAACATAATCGAAGCGAGTCGATAATTCGGTGTACAGACGCAGGACGGGCCGGCCGGTACTTGGAACCTGTGGCTGTAACGGCTCCATATAAACACCGTAATATACACGGAGAGCTGGCATTCATCAAGAGACGGACAATTTGGTCTTTAACATTTAGATGTGTAGACCATCCATTATGTTTCGTTTATTCAGGCTAATACAAAGATAGACCTCGGCTTTTTAATTGTCAGCTGTTTATACGGGCTTATACAAAAAGGGTGGCGTGCACGCACGACCAAACGCACTAGCAAATGTTGCTGTGCTAATGAATTGCATAGGACGAATTGATTCGATACCTAATTAAATTATCCGAAACATTGCAATCACGCTGTAATCTATGATAAGCCAACTCTGGAACAATGTTTATATGGACCTAACCTAGTAAACGCTCCGATGCTCTCAGAGGACTCCGCACCGGGTAGGTATGCTGTTCAATTGTATCCATCTGTAGAAGAAATAGATAGGGGGTCTGCTGGTAAGGGCCGAAAAAAACGTGGTGTTAGATAGAGACGATGACGAGAAGGAAGAACCAACATCCTGGTATACGATTGCGGAAAGACGAAATTCCTGTGATTAAAATAACACACAATTTTTGTCTCTCGAAAAACCTGTAGGCTTTTGGCGCTTGCGTTAGAACTAATATTCCAGCGTCATTTTGTTAGCATGAAATAGACATATTTGTAACCGTGTGACCCGCTAGCATCCCTATTCATCACTTCACGGGTCACGGGCTATATGATCAGAGGTGCCGCCATCGTGGTATTCGGTCCCGACGTGGTCAGCGAGGGACGCCGCCACGTGGTGCATAAACCACGTCCGGTGACCTGACTGACGCAGAGCTGAGACTGTGAGACACGCCGCGCAAACGGAACTGTCGCTGCGTAAACACTGCAGAGCTGACTGTGGCGAGTGCTGCATCTGAGAGGCCAGTTCTCCGTGTAGCGGGAGTGTGGTGAGGGGGGGGGGGTAATCATCACATCATAGCATGGTGGTGAAGGGTGGTGGGGGGGGGCGTGGTAGGTAATCTGAACATCACAGCTCACGTAATGTGTTTCCTGGTGACAGGCAGTAATATCTGATCAGCTCATGCTTTGTCAATACCAAGGCGATATTCTGCAGTTTGCATTGAAATTTGATAACTGTGTCCCTGCTGTGGCCTTGAGCTGTGCTGGGATTAAAATCGCTGGCCTTTTAACCACGGTGCATGTCACGACACTCCTGATGACATCACCGGCAATGATGATGACGTCACCTCCAGACCGCACAGTGCGCGCCTGGACCGGTCGGCACGACTCGGCAGCCGCAGACTGGTCAGCGCGGTGGACACTGCTTAGAATTATCACGATGTGAACGGTGCAGCAGCTGGTGAGCGGAGGGGTTCTCTCTCGGGACAGCGCTGAGTACCGTGTCACGCTGGCATTGTTCCCGGGTCAGAGCTGGGAGGTGGTGGGTGGGGGGTGGGCGGGGGGCGGATGGTACCTGTAGAGAGCTGAGATGACGTCATGACGGTGTCGAGACAGTGACCAGCAGCGCTGTGCGGGCGCTGGATCGTGTCCGCGTGTTGAAAGACACCTCCATTATGGACGTCTCTGTGAGAGTGTGAAGGACAGGGTGACGAGGAAGGACGGGGTGACGAGGAAGGACAGGGTGACGAGGAGGGACAGGGTGACGAGGAAGGACAGGGTGACGAGAAGGATGGGGTGACGAGGAAGGACAGGGTGACGAGGAAGTACGGGGTGACGAGGAAGGACAGGGTGACGAGGAAGCACGGGGTGACGAGGAAGGACAGGGTGACGAGGAGGGACAGGGTGACGAGGAAGGACAGGGTGACGAGGAAGTGAACGTCAGAGACTATGCGGGTTGTATTCCGATTTCCAGACTCCGGTAGTAAGCTGACCAGGATTAATTGATCGCCCAGTGATCAACGGAAACACCTTCCAGAGGACACCCAGTGGCCAACCAGAAACCTCCCAGAGATCGCCCAAAGGACAACTAGAAGTTTCCTATTGGTTAACTGGAGTTCTCCTACATACCTTTCGGAGATTATCCCGGAGGACTTTTCTATAGGTTAACTGGAGTTCTCCCAGATACCTTTCGGAGATTATCCAGGACTTTCCTATAGGTTAACTGTGTTCTCCCAGATACCTTTCGGAGATTATCCCGGACTTTCCTATAGGTTATCTGGAGTTCTCCCAAACACATTGTAGTAAATAGTTCAGTGTGTCATGATGTATGTGTGGCCGTGATGTATGTGTGGCCTCACACTGTCGTGTGAGGTCCAGTCGTCTGCGTCGCATGGGAACGGCAACAGGTGCCGTTCCCATGCATCACCTTAACTGCCCATGTTGGCGGCCCGTGACGGTCCTGGCCGCAGCCTCCCGTGACGGCTGCAGCTGTCCTGTTATAAGTCATATGTCGGGCGGGGGACGAAGTGAGATCGGAGGGAGCCGTGAGAGCCGGCGGTAGTCTGGTTTGTGGGGCGGCGCTGAACGGGCCCTGTCGTACTGTTTGGTTCCTGCCGGTGGTTGCATTGAAGGTGAAGAATACATCATTACAAGCTATTTCGGCACCATGGAAGCAACGCACAAGATTAGTGTGCAGGGATCTGAAGAGGCAGTGACGGGAGCCAGACTCGGATCTGAAGAGGAAGTGAGGGGAGCCAGACTCGACGCCCGCCTCATCGACACATTCGACGGCACAGGTGATGTCGTTGAGTGGTACACCCAGGCGTCGCTGCTCTGCGAGTATCGCGGTGTGTCGGTGGCGGAGGTTCTGCCCATGCGACTGAAAGGCGGTGCTTTTGCGGTCTGGTCACAGCTGCCCGCGGAGGACCGCCGCTCAGCAGATGCTGTGCGAGACTCGCTCTACACGGCGTTCGGTCTGGACGACTTCGCGGCGCACGCGGCGTTTATGGCACGCACGTTGCAGCCAGGTGAGAGCGTCGACGTGTATCTCGCCAGTCTCCGCCGCTACGCTGACCTGTTCGGTGGCGCGACGGATCGACAGCTCGCGGCCGCATTCGTCAACGGACTACCGGCTGCTGTCAGTGACACCGTCCGCGCGGGAGCTAGGGCGGAGAAGCTCGACCTGGCCAGCGTCCTCGCCCGCGCTCGCGCCGTGCTAGGAAATGAGCCGGTGCAGGCGGCGGTGGCGGCGGCTCACGGAGGTCAGCGGCAGCAGCTCAGTGGTGGTCAGCGGCAACAGCCGAGGCGGCCCTCCTCCGTCCGGCGCTGTTGGATGTGCGGTGACACCAATCACATGATAGCGGCATGCCCCCGAGGGTCGGGAAACGCCCCCGGAGCTACGTTAGCGCCAGCGCAGTCTCCCGGGCAGTAGAGCGCGCTCTCCCCGTGGTCAGCCTTCGTGTTAATGAGCGCGTGTGCCGTGCTCTGGTCGATACCGGCTGCACCGACACGCTCATTTACGAAGGCTGCTGTGAACAGTGGGTACCACGGTCAGTGACGATGACGACGGTCAACGGAGGAACGCTCCGATGCAAAGGTGTTGCAAATGTTGCAGTTGACTGTGAGGGCAAGCGAGTGATGCTGGCAGCCCTGGTTGTTCCGGACCGTCCGTTGGGGATGGATCTCGTGCTCGGCATGTCGGGAATCACGGCCCTGGGCGGTGTCAGCCTGCGGACGCCAACGGATGTATCGTTCCGTGTGGCGGCAGGTATGACACGTGGACAGGGCGTGACTGTGACAGGTGTGACACGTGGTGAGGGCGTGACTGTGGATGCCGCAGACTTCACGGCAGAGTTTAGCCCAGACAGCGGTGAATGGACGGTCGCGTGGAAGTGGGCTGTAGGTGACGGCCCTGAGTGCTTGCACAACCACGTGGCTCAGTACACGGTGCCGTCTGCGGCGCGGCAGGAATTTGATGCCGAGATCAGTGAGTGGATCGCCAACGGTTGGCTGCGGGTGTATGATGAGTTCACGGACGGGCCGCCGCGTGGGCTGCTGCCGCTGATGGCAGTTCAGCAGCCGAATAAGGTGCGGCCGGTGCTGGACTACCGCGAGCTCAACGGGTACGTGACAGCTCATACTGCAGATGCAGACGTGTGCGCTGACCAGCTGCGCAGGTGGCGGCGGCACGGAAGTCGCGTGGCTGTCGTCGACCTGCGAAAAGCCTATCTCCAGCTCCGGCTGGAGCGGCGGCTGTGGCCGTATCAGACGGTCAAGGTCAGAGGACAGAGGTACTGTCTCACGCGCCTCGGGTTCGGTCTGAATGTGGCGCCGCTTGTGATGAAGGCAGTGGTGCGGGCTGTCCTTGAGCGAGACGAGCGGATGCAGCGTGGTGTTCTGCCGTATGTTGATGACCTACTGGTTGACGAGGATGTCGTGAGCGCAGAGGAGGTCGTGCAACACTTCGCGCAGTATGGCCTGGAGTGCAAGCCACCAGAGCGGGCAGCAGACGGTGCCAGGCTGCTCGGCCTGCGGGTCAGCGCCTGCGGCGGCGAGCTGCGCTGGCAGCGTGACTGCGAGATACCCGCGGCGCCTGCCAAGGTCACGCGGCGGGCGCTGTTCGCCTGGTGTGGTCGGCTCGTGGCGCACGTACCTGTGG
Organism: Chirona hameri; assembly: GCA_036785665.1. Lineage (NCBI taxonomy): Eukaryota > Metazoa > Arthropoda > Thecostraca > Balanomorpha > Balanidae > Chirona > Chirona hameri. The sequence continues at coordinate 23,974 of JAXIVJ010012001.1, read as the reverse complement.
CGGGATGGCTTCGACCAGCTGCTGCGTGGCTGAAGCGACGCGTCAACAAACTGACTGTGGGATGGGACGACAGCACGGAAGACCCGGCGCTGCAGGTGCAGATCCAGCATGTCGTGCAGCAGCTCCAGGAGTCGGATCCGGCGCGGGGTCCGTGGCGGCTGACAGGTGACCGGCTCATCGTCTGGACCGATGCCAGCTCCATCGCCAACGGCGTCATCCTGGTGGACCCGGGCGGCGGCACGGTGGAGGATGCAAGCTGGCTGCGGGCGGAGTCAAAAGCCGCCATGCATATCAACATGGCAGAGCTGGACGCGGCGCTCAGTGGCATCAACATGGCAGTCGCATGGGGAATCAAGGTCATCGACCTCCGTACTGACTCGGCCACGGTCCATCGGTGGATCGACGATGCTCTGAGCGGCCGCGCCCGACTGCGGACCAAAGCACACGGAGGACTGCTGATCCGCCGGCGCATCGACATCATCAAGCAGTTGGTGGAAGAGCTGCAACTCTCCATCACAATCGGACTGGTGCGGTCCGCAGACAACCCAGCGGACGTGCTCACCCGCGTCCCCAAGAGTTGGACTCAAGCCGAGAGGGATCTCAGCCAGCATGTGGCAGCTGCCGGTGACCGTGACCTGTCCGACGGTGACGACAGTGAGGACCTCGAGGCAGACCTGGCGCATGCCCGCCGCATCCACGAGACGACTGGGCACCAGGGAATTGCGCGCACTCTCTGGTACGTGCGGAGAGAGATCGGCGCGAAAGTGACTCGGACAATGGTACGCAATATCATCCGACAGTGCAATGCCTGCCAGTCGATCGATCCTGCGCCTGTCCGCTGGCAGCCGGGATCGCTTGACGTACCACTCACATGGGAGCGGCTGGCGATGGACGTCGTGAAATATGCCGGCCGCGGATACCTCTCGCTGATCGACTGCGGGCCGTCACGATACTGCATCTGGCGGGCCCTGCACCGCGCCGAGGCAGTGGAAATCGCGCAGAAACTAGAGGACATCTTCCTGGAACGAGGAGCACCCGCCGAGCTACTAACCGACAACGCCCGCGAGTTCCGTGGCCACCACATGGCAGCTCTGATGACGCGGTGGGGCATTACAATGCACTTCCGTGCTGTGCATGAGGCCAGCGGGAACGGCATCGTCGAGCGGAACCACCGTACCATCAAGGTGATGGCGGCGAGGCAGGGCAGCACGATCGCTGAGGCTGTCCACCGCTACAACATGACGCCCCGCGACGGGCGGGACGCTGCCACGGCTCCGGCGGCTGCAGTGTTCTGCAGGGCAGGTCGCGATCTGCCCATGGCCGAGCCGCTCAGCGTCGGCCGCCGGCCGCCACCCGCCCCCGACGAGGTGCGTGAGCGGGGCGAGCGTTTCAAGGTCGGTGACCTTGTCTGGGTTCGCTGCCGCGGTACACCAACTCGATGCACAGACGTGTCGCGCCGCGGTGCTGTGACGAGAGTCGTGTCCCCCCAGCAGGTGGAAGTGGACGGTGTGCCGTGGCATGTCCGCAGCGTGCGGCATCGCCAGGGCGCGGCTCCACCGACAGCTCAGTCAGTGGACACGGGCGGCAGTGACAGTGACAGTGATTCGGACATCGCACTAGGGTACGAGGGTACACCGATCATAAATCACGCGGCTGAGAGTGACGCTCGGGACGCAGCTGGAAACGATTCAGCGGTCGCCGAGCCGCCGGGGCCGTCGGGAGACAGTGCGGATGAGAGCACTACTGTCCGTCGGAGCACGCGCGCGCGTCAGCCACCGGAGCAATTGTATGGTTTCAGCGTGCCTGTGGACATGATAGATGAAGTAGGAGACGGGTGAGAGTGGACAAATGTGTGGTACCTGTAACTGGCGTAAGTTCGTTGTGAGTTTGATTTAGGGTGTGTATGTGTGCCTCGTGTGTAAGTGGGTGTGTGCGTAGCGTTGTGATTCTTGAAAATCAGGGGGATGTGTAGTAAATAGTTCAGTGTGTCATGATGTATGTGTGGCCGTGATGTATGTGTGGCCTCACACTGTCGTGTGAGGTCCAGTCGTCTGCGTCGCATGGGAACGGCAACAGGTGCCGTTCCCATGCATCACCTTAACTGCCCATGTTGGCGGCCCGTGACGGTCCTGGCCGCAGCCTCCCGTGACGGCTGCAGCTGTCCTGTTATAAGTCATATGTCGGGCGGGGGACGAAGTGAGATCGGAGGGAGCCGTGAGAGCCGGCGGTAGTCTGGTTTGTGGGGCGGCGCTGAACGGGCCCTGTCGTACTGTTTGGTTCCTGCCGGTGGTTGCATTGAAGGTGAAGAATACATCATTACACACATTTCGGAGATTATCCCGGAATTTCCTATAGGTTAACTGGAGTTCACCCAGATACCTTTCGGAGATTATCCCGGACTTTCCTCGAGGTTAGCTGGAGTTCTCCCAGATACATTTCGGAGATTATCCCGGACTTTCATCGAGGTTAACTGGAGTTCTCCCAGATACCTTTCGGAGATTATCCCGGACTTTCCTCGAGGTTAACTGCAGTTCTCCCAGATACCTTTCGGAGATTATCCCGGGCTTTCCTCGAGGTTAGCTGGAGGTCTGCCAGAGGTGGCTCAGAGGTCACCTCCTTGAATTGCAGCAGCCCGGCGCGGTCTGATCTGATCGGTAACGGTGCTGTATCTCTGCTGCTCGTCATCCTGCGCCTCTCATCATCTTCTCTCCTATCGTGATGCCCGCTAGAGTGATCCGAGGTAGAGGCCCCAACTGGTATCGATCGGTCTCGAAAAATAATTGCCGCGATAACCTGTTAAAATAAATCGCCCCAGTGATGCAGTTGGCAAATGCGTCGCCGTGGGTTGTGGAGGTCGATGGATCAAGCCTGACATTTGGCAGACTTTTCTCAACCGGCTCCTGCACAGGCTAGTACGGTAACTCGGGGATGGGGGTGTGCACCCAGTCGCAGGATGAGCTAGCTCGACGTCGAGCCAGCCAGCAGGATGAGATCAACGTTGAGCCAGCTGCAGCTCCCGCGACTGTTGGGTCACGGCGAAGGATGGGCGTGGTCCGCCTGAAAGCAGATCCTCCAATTCGACATCCCGAGAGAAAATATCGATTCATCCCCCGAACAGACCTCTGATATGCCTTTCTGTATTCTGGGAGAAAAACAAAATACAGTGTTGACAAATAATGATGTTGAACAAATGGAACAGTGCTTCAATTGTACAGCTCTCAGCCCATTTTGGACTTCGCGTCATTTTGCGTCGTCATTTTGGATGGTCAGCGTCATTTTGGATGGATGTGTTCTCCTTTTGCGCTTGTTTTTGCGCTGTCGTATGCAAATTTGAAGCGTTCCAATTTCAGGAAGAGCTCCAATAGTCCACTGTTGTCGCGGTTATATTGTTTTGTTCCAACTTCCATCTGTCAGATTTCTGCTTCCTCTGAAGCTGTCGAATCAGTACGTTGTCCATTTACTGGGCAGTTTAGGGATTGGCGAGTTACCGTTATGTTGTCAGTCTACTGGGTGGTTTAGGGATTGACGAGTTACCGTTACATCAATAATGGTCTTGCCTCTAGGTCGATATTGTAAGTTGACATATATTTATGTTGTGGCACACCTAAGAGGACATAAGAGGCAAGGAATACGACATATTCAGTATCGCGACAGGAATACTCAGTCTTGAGTCCGGCCGACCCATCCCAAACCATCTCCCACGAAGCTTGACTCCATTTCCTGTTTTGTCAGCATGTTGTGAGTATCTTTGCAGTGGTAATTTACAGGAATCAGTTGATTATTTTGTCCCTGCTCCATCTCTTGCTGGACCAATGTACCAGCGGTGAACGACACCCCATGTATCGGTGATGTACCAGCGGTGAACGACATCCCCATGTACCGATGATGCACCAGCGGTGAACGACACTCCCATGTATCGGTGACTAACGCGTGCACATACCACTATCAACTATGGAGCGTATAACGCAAGCCTG
>JAXIVJ010012001.1:5000-15000 GCA_036785665.1 Chirona hameri | reverse complement strand
GGTCAAAATCCAGCTATCCACAGTAAAAACCGGGAAATTTCGCGCCGCTTCGCGGCATGACACAACTTTTGCAATTGTTTATACAAATTTGGAAAATGGGAAAATTAATTATATTAAGTGTCTGCCAGAGTGCCAGAGTGTCTATTAAGTGTCCGTCCTTGGCGGTAATTGCTGGCACTGGTGGATCCAGGGGGCATCAGGGGCAAATGCCCCCCCCCCCCCCCACAGGTATCTGAGAGGGGCATTCAATACAAGTATCCCCCCCCCCCGCGCGCGTTCCCTGTACCGGAAAAGTGCCGGAATTGGTTAGTGTATGCCTGAACAATGGTATCATCTGGCATGGGTGTACGTTTGTCACATTTCCTGAAGAATACGTTGTAAACATGATTATATTACGAATTTAGCCCGGTTTCCTTTTGACGGCCTTACGCTTCCAGCCGCCCCGGGAGCGGCGAATGAGCGGCTCGGTCCGTAACCGTCCGTAACGGGACGAATTGAGACGCCTCGGCTGACGCTCCAGCCTCATCGGCTGTCCTGCCATGTAACACCAATATGCATTGGAAACTCATCTGCATGAGATTGTGTTGCCGCGCAGTAAAGTTTGATCGACGAGACGGAAACGCAATCTGAATTTGCTGTGTCGCCTGGCGATAAATTTAGACCGTCCTGCTGACGACCTGCGGCTGTCTCATCATTCGGAGATAATTGCAGTTTCATTTAAGGCTTTGCCCCAGTGCCGTGAACTATTTCCATTTAGTACCACCGTCATAAAAAAGCACTCCATTTTCGCTCAATATCGAAGCGCTTCGAGATTTCAAACACTTTCACCTTCGTTTATCGTTAACTGGCCTCTATGACGTGATATTCACCATGCGTGACATTTCTCTTCATTTTTCTCCGTCAGATCTTCACGTCCAGAGCCGCTGAGTACTCGGTAGTCCAGTGAAAAGCGGCCTTTTCCCGAGGCGCCGGCCGGCGACGGGGAAGGCATGAAATAGCGGCCCAGGGACGCGCTGAGGTGCGATTTATGTGGCCACCTCGCAGAACAGTCATTCATCAGAGCAGGGTAGAGCAGGGAGAGCAGGGCAGAGCAAGGGAGGGGCAGCAAGGCAGAGCATGGGAGGGTTATGGTGCAGGGTGGCTGACTGTACAGCTTCAGTCGCCGCCTGTGACGTAGCTGACTGTACAGCTTCAGTCGCCGCTTGTGACCATAGCTTGTGATATCACTTGTGATATCACTTCACACCGGTCAAACTAAATCCGGCGGAGGAGGGAGGGAAGGGGGAAGCAAGACAGAGACAGAGACAGAGACAGAGGGGGGATGACGAGCGAGCGAGGGAGCGATAATTGCCACATCCCAGCACAAAACTCATGCACTCCTATGCAACATTCCTTTTACGAGCGTTATGACCTACCTGAACAACCTTGGCGGCCATTCATACACATCGGTAGTTTTCCGTGCATAACATTGCAAACGAATGCGTGCAATGAGGCACTAACTGCAGATTATATAAGGCGCCGCCACAGGCCGCTGGCCGCTGAGTGTTTTGTAGTAGGCGAGCTGCCCCGGTTTGGGCAGCACGGTTATTATGATGATAGATATCTGACCCAGATTCTGCACAGAGCAGCTCATTGGATGGTAGGGATAGCCTGAGATTACCGTGAATAAAATTGATGTGTTCTGCGGATCCATCCCCGTGAAGATGTGCCTACACTTAACCTTCATACAATTACCTTCAAATGATGGAGCAGAAAGGGAGAGGATGATGGAGCAGAAAGGGAGTCTTCCAAATACGGCTATGGTTTGTCGAAGTTGATCGACGGCCAATGGTTACTTGTGCTACTCCTTTCGCACTATTGATCATTGTATTGCAGAGTTCGTCACGGGCTGGGCCGGCCCTATGGGCCATGGGCCGGGCCTGGGCTGAGCCTGGGTTGGGCCTGGGCTGGGCCTGGGCTGGGCCTGGGCTGGGCCATGGGCCGGGCCTGGGCTGGGCCTCAACTTAAAGGAAATCACCGGGCTCTGGACGGACCTGGGCTGAGAATGTTGAAGCTCAGGTCAGAGCTGAAAAATATTTCAACCAGCAGTTCACTTCCACAGCAAAACACTGTTGCTGTGGCTGTGACCTTTTGTTTGTTTTTGGTTAGCATAGTTGGTTCATTGTTTCACATTTATAGTATACAAGTAAATATGCTAGGATAGTGATTGCAAAATTTGTGAAAATATTTATATGCTTAATCTGAACGGGCCGGCGTTACAAAATGCCGACAAAAATGCTGTTACGAGCGTCAATCATTCGTATAGAGATGTTCAGGGGCGGCGCCACCGGGCGGGGGGGGGGGGACGCCCCCCCCCTTATCTTCAGATAGCGGGGTACAGTACCCCCTGTCCCAGCAACCTTTCGCTGGAAAAAATGTACTCCGTGTATATCATTTCCTTCATGTGTCGCCAGTGTTTTCCATGTTGAAGCTCAATCAAATTTGGTGACATTACATACCTACAAATATGACGATCCTGAGACCATGGTCATGCTGAAAATGATGCGTTTTCAATCTAACATGTGGATGGTGTGTACAATGTGGTTGACCGATAATAGTCGCAATCTAAGGCTTTGGATGGAAAGTATGACCCAAAAACTAAAATGCCTTAATTTTGCCATTTGATCTGACTGTGACCTGACATGTGACGTTATTTTAACAATTTCGCGTATGCTTTAGATGCGTCTCATTAAGAGCTTTCGACTGCTTCCTTGCGCGTCTCGCTGCGGTTATTGGTTCGGAAGATAACGAGGGCACCCAGCGTACCCAGGATTCACTCCAGGAGGGGGGAATTTTTGCTCAAGGGGGCATATAGTACCCCCACAAAAAAAAACTCGCCGGATTTGGCCCACTATATTTTAAAAAGGGCATATTTTCACCATTTTTCTCTTTAAAAAAAAATCAAAAAATAATTCCTTTTTCCGACCAAAGGGGGCACGTACCGACCTTCAGGGGGGGACAATTACCCCGTCCCCCCCCCCTCCTTGTGTACGCCTATGAACGGGGGCAGAATCTGCCCCCAGCCCCAGCCCCTGCCCCCAGTGTTTGGCTGAATATCCTAGCGGGGCGCGGGTTAATGAAGCACTAATACTGAATGTTTCGAGACCCTAAAACATTCATCTGCAATCATGCCAAGTAAAATCCCAGACATCAACAGACAACATCACTTGGCATTCAGTAGTTGAAGAAAACATGTGTACGGTGTGTACAGTGTGTTTCACCCTATTACCGCACAAAGTGTTCTCAAAGGTATAATGCATCTCCCGCACTGACTACAGTCGTCGGGACTACAGTCGGGTCACCTCCGGACACTCCCCGGGGTGTCACCTCCGGACACTCCCCGGGGTGTCACCTCCGGACACTCCCCGGGGTGTCACCTCCGGACACTCCCCGGGCTGTCACCTCCCGACACTCCCCGGGGTGTCAACTGCAATATGGCCGGTCAAATGTCACCGTCTGTGGTCCGGCCGGACGGCGGCACTGACGGTCCGGCGGCACTGACGGCACTGACGGTCCGGCGGCACTGGCAGTCCGGCGGCACTGACGGCACTGGCGGCACTGACGGCACTGACGGCACTGACGGTCCGGCGGCACTGGCAGTCCGGCGGCACTGACGGCACTGGCGGCACTGACAGTCCAGCGGCACTGACGGTCCGGCGGCACTGACGGCACTGGCGGCACTGACGGCACTGGCGGCACTGACGGCACTGGCGGCACTGACGGCATTGGCGGCACTGACGGTCCGGCGGCACTGACGGTCCGGCGGCACTGACGGCACTGGCGACACTGACGGCACTGGCGACACTGACGGCACTGACGGCACTGACGGTCCGGCGGCACTGACGGCACTGGCGGCACTGACGGTCCGGCGGCACTGACGGCACTGGCGGCACTGACGGCACTGGCGACACTGACGGTCCGGCGGCACTGACGGCACTGGCGACACTGACAGTCCGGCGGCACTGACGGCACTGGCGACACTGACGGCACTGGCGGCACTGACGGTCCGGCGGCACTGGCAGTCCGGCGGCACTGACGGCACTGGCGACACTGACGGCACTGACGGAACTGACGGTCCGGCGGCACTGACGGCACTGACGGCACTGACGGTCCGGCGGCACTGACGGCACTGGCGGCACTGACGGTCCGGCGGCACTGACGGCACTGGCGACACTGACGGCACTGACGGCACTGACGGTCCGGCGGCACTGACGGCACTGGCGACACTGACAGTCCGGCGGCACTGACGGCACTGGCGACACTGACGGCACTGACGGCACTGACGGCACTGGCGGCACTGACGGTCCGGCGGCACTGACGGCACTGGCGACACTGACAGTCCGGCGGCACTGACGGCACTGGCGACACTGACGGCACTGACGGTCCGGCGGCACTGACGGCACTGACGGCACTGACGGTCCGGCGGCACTGACGGCACTGGCGACACTGACGGTCCGGCGGCACTGACGGCACTGGCGACACTGACGGCACTGACGGTCCGGCGGCACTGACGGCACTGGCGACACTGACGGCACTGACGGCACTGACGGCACTGGCGGCACTGACGGTCCGGCGGCACTGACGGCACTGGCGACACTGACAGTCCGGCGGCACTGACGGCACTGGCGACACTGACGGCACTGACGGTCCGGCGGCACTGACGGCACTGACGGCACTGACGGTCCGGCGGCACTGACGGCACTGGCGACACTGACGGTCCGGCGGCACTGACGGCACTGGCGACACTGACGGCACTGACGGTCCGGCGGCACTGACGGCACTGGCAGCACTGACGGTCCGGCGGCACTGACCGCGGCCGACCCGCCACCGTGGCGCCGCGGCGACGGACAGGGTCGGGGTCGACCGGCGACCGGCCGCTGTCACCCAGCGGTATCGACACAATCGGTAGCTTTGGCCGTTTGGGGGCAAATCTGTTTGGCAGACGTTAACTTACTAAAACAGAGTGTTTACTAGGAATACGTGAGCTATGATTTACAACAAAATTGCAGAGTGCAGTCGAAGCGAGCATGTGAACTCCATTATCTTACCCCGAGTATCCTTCCTACTGTGAAATCACCTCGGCTCTGTATCGATCTCAAGTGGTCACCAACCGGAGGTTGCGAGTGGGGCGGGTTTCCCCTCCCCCCTCACCCTCCCCCCACCCGTGGCGATGCATATGCTGTTACCGCCGAGCTAGTGCACAACTCACCACCACAACTGTCATCAGGGGAACCATCGCGGGTGTGGAGACCGCGCCGACCGGAGACCACCGCGGGTGTGGCCGCTGGTGCAGCCCCCATGGTTTCAGTAGCGATCCTCACACAAAATCGCTCCGCTGACTGGAAATGACGCCGCAAATCTGAACACCGCGGACTATTTGTCTTCCCTGTCAGCCCTGAAACGTTATCAGCGGAACTGAGTGACATCGCGTGATCTCATTGTTCCGAGCGCCGGCGCTCCTGGCGTGCACAGGACCCGCCTGAAACCGTGCAGCCGCATCGCCGCCGCATCGCCCGTTAGTGACTGTCCAACATTGTTACCCGATAAACTCGGGAGTGGATTTATACAGCATGCACTGCGGTCCACTTGTGGGAAAGGGGTGTGTTCAGCTTTCGTGACTGGTTTAAAGGTCGGGCTGTGGAACTGCAAACTAACTCGTATCACATGATCTCGCTGTCTTTTTTCTTCTCTTTCATGTTGTCCCGTTATCGGTTTGCAGCTCTGAACTGTTAGTGTTCCGGTTTTACTCCCGACTCAAACCACCGCGACTTCGTAAGAGAAAGCCTGTCGGTGTCTAGCCGTGCCCGATTGGTTCCGGTGCAGTGAGATCCAGATCCTCTACTCTGTGTGTTGTGTGAGATTTGATCGTGCGATACCTTCCAACACACCGGTTCCGGTCTCTCCCCTTTCCCTCACTTCTAACACGCGTTTCTCTCTGCCCAACAGACTGGACGCTGCGGCCGGCCTCCGCTGACTGACAGCGCCACCTACAACTTCCGACTACTCCGCCAGCGCCATCTACAGCTTCCACCCGCCGCCGGCCGGCCGGATCATGAGCGGAACCAACATGAGTCCCAAGTTCACGACGCGCATCCGTAACTGGGTGGAAGCCCGGCTGGGCCGCGGCCGGCGGCGGCCGGGGCGCGCTGACTGTCTGTCCGCTGGTCCTGTTCTGGTGGTGAGCGGCACCGCACTGGGACGGGCCGCTCTCACACCGGACTCTCTGCCGTCCTTCTCCAGCCCCGAGTCGGCTTACTTCACCGGCGAGGACTCTGCCACGCCGCTGACTCCGGCTACTCCGCTCACCCCGGTCACGCCGTCCTCGGGGAAGTACTTCCTGCTGCATAACCGCGACTTCCGTCCTCTGCGACTCCTGCCGGAGGACACGGTCGACTGCAGGCTGTCCTCCGGGAGTCCTCACTGTGCCCGCGCCGCCTCGGGCAGTCCTCACACCCCGCGGCCCAGCTCCGGCGGCTCGCTATCCGGCCGAGGTGTCAGTAACAGTCCTGTAGTAGCCGCCTCCAGTGGCAGCCCCCACAGTCTGCTGTCGGACGGCGGCGGCGGCGGCGGCGGCGGCGGCGGCGGCGGCGGCGGCGGCGGCGGCGGCGGCGGCGGGGGTGGCGGGGACACGGGAGGCAGCCCACGGCTTCACAGCCCGCGGCTTCACAGCCCGCGTCCGAGGTCGGCTCACGGTGGGCTGCATGTGCCGGCCGGCTGCAGCCCGCTGACGGCGCCCCCTAGCGGCAGTCCCCCCGTCACCAGCGCCCGCACAGAGTACGCCAACATCGGCGAGTTCGCCGACCTCTGCTACTCTCCCCGCGAGCGACCCAAGATCAAGACGAACCCGTGGATGGCGGCGACCGGCCGCGGCCCGCCATCTGTATCCGACACGTCCGGCCTCGACTGCTCGCTCTCCGCCGAGACGGGCAGCTCGCGGCGAGCCGACTTCCAGCGCTCCTACTCCAGCGGACGCAGCTCCTACGTGAGCGAGGTGTCGAGCGGCGGCACGCTGGCGGCGGCCGAGCCGGTCGATCGCCGACCGGACAGCACGTACGACTCCCTTGGATCGAGGAACCGCTCCTCGGAGGACGAGCCGCTCGCGAGCCGCTCGGCCGACACCTACAGCGAGGACGCCACCGACGATGAGGACGAGGACGACTCTGACGAGGACGGCTCGCGGCGGTCGCCGGCCAAGCGGTCGTCACGTGGTCAGCGGCACCACCAGGAGCGGCGGAGGAGCGTGCGCGACCGGCGGCGGGGGGTCCGCCGCCGCTCCGAGCCCGACTTCAGCCCGCCGCCCGCACTGCCCGACCCCAGCGCCCTCTGCGCCGCCGAGCTCTGGCCGCCAGAGGGCGCCCCGGTGCCGCTGCGGCGGGCGGCGCGCAGCGGCCCGCTCCTGCCCCGCTCCTTCTGTCCGTCCAGTGAGCCCCTGCGACGCAAGGCGCTGGTCGGCGGCGTGAACGGCGGCGGCGGATCGGTGGCCAGTCGACTGCGTTCTCCTCAGCCTCGCCTGCCGGTGGACGTGGTCCGGCCGCGCTCCTCTCTGGGCTGCTCCGACTGGACTGCTGATTCCCCCGCCGCCTGCAGTCCCGTCCACTCCCCCGCCGGCGCCGCCGCGGGGCGGGAGAGTCTCGAACACAAGATCGAACGGCTGCGTCGCCAGCGCCAGATCGTCGAGGCCAAGATCGAGCAGGCGCAGGCAGAGGAGGCGCAGCGGCGCCAGGAGCGGGTCCGCTACATCGCTGACACGCTGAAGCAGCGACACGTGCTGTTGCGCTCGCTCAGCCGGTATCCTGCCAGCCCCGAGACCTCGCCGTTTCGCGAGCCGGCGCCGCGATCTGTGGCCAAGAGCCGGACCTACTTCGTCTGAGCGAGTCGATGGTGCCGGGTACCGGGTGCCGGTACCGGGTACCGGGTACCGGGTACCGGGTACCGGGTACCGGGTACCGGGTACCTGGTGCCGTGTGTCAGGTGCCGGGTGCCGTGTGTCAGGTGCCGGGTGCTGGGTGCCGGGTGCTGGGTGCCGGGTGCTGGGTGCTGGGTGCTGGGTGCTGGGCGGCGGTGGAGACAGTCATTCCACGCCCCGCTGGCCGCCCGCCGCTCGCTTTGTGTCCTGCTCACCACCGCTCACCGCACCACATGGCGAGATGGGGCGTCGTGATACCCCCGCGCCGCCGCCGCCGCCGTCGCGTCACCGTTCGTCTTGTTTTGCTTTCGTCGCGCTTTGAAGAGCCGCGCCGTGGCCAGCAAACAATTCCCGAGCGGGCGGCCTCCGCGCCGTGAAATGGCCTGTCTGTCCGCGTTATACGGCCCGTATAGCGCGCTGTCAGCCAGGAGCCCGTCAGTTCCGTCCCCGCCCCCGCCCCCGCCCCCGCCCGCCCCGCCCCGCCCCGCCCCGCCCTCGCCCCGCCCCCGCCCCCGCCCCCGCCCGCTCAGAGCGGGAGAGGTCAGGCGCCTCGTACAAACGGTATCTTGGCCTCCGACCCCGCTCCGTCCCCCTCCCACGGCTGACTTCGTACGGTGTTGTTTGTAACTATGGCATGCTCTTGGACCGATGTGAGACAATATATGTGCGTATATGTAAAAGATGTCTTTGATGATGATTTGGGTTTAATTAGTAAATGGGCTGTCTCACTAGGGGTGGTAAAAATGCAACTTTTGTCTCCGGTCATCTGCTGTCAGGTATCATGTGGGTATTTATGGTCTAAAGATCGGAATGCAGAAAATCAGCTAATTTCATTAAGATCTTCTACCCGCGCACTCGCATCAAAGATCGGCCTTTATTGACGAATTCGCGTGTGCTATCCCGACATTCACTGGGGGGGGGGGGCGCTTAACGCCCCCTGATGAATTTTCGTAATAGCTCAAAAAACAATAGCGCGATCAACGTGAAACTTCGGGTACCTTCTTCTACATCAATTTTACGTCATCTGTGGAAAAAATAAAGCAATTTCGTCGAAATCAAAATTACTTATAGCGAATTAAGTGAATTTAGTTTTAGTCATTACACACGAGTTTTGCACAAAAATCAGCTAAACTTTAACAGACCGTACAAATGCTATATTTTAAGCAAAATGGAATCCAAAAACGTGAAAAGATAGCAAATAGCAGGGGCTACAACATGGTTATCTTGAATGTTTGAAATTTTGGTTTTTGACCTCTTCCCCCCCCCCCCAAAAAAAAAAAATGCCGACAAAATCGATTTTTGTCAAAGATATTACACAAACGAAATATATGTCAGAGAACCACATTAGGCAACTACAATACCAAATCTTAAAATGATATAACTATTTTTGACTGACTTATGGCATATACAGAATGGGCAACTCATGACGTCATATATTTAAATTGCGGTTTTTTAAATTGTATTGACCAGATACTGAGAAATAAAGGACAGCACTGCATTTCTGAGACAAACCTTATCTAGAAACATGCCGTTTTCATTTAGATTTATCCATTTCAAATTTTGACCTTCAGTGACCTCAACTTGACCTGAACTTGACATAAACTTCACGTAAATGAAGTCAGGTTGTAAAATGACTATCACTATCGAATTATACGTGGAAAATAACCCACACAACAATGTCCCTATCCCAATGGCGGCGCCACCATAGGGGCAGGGGTGGCAGACTGCCACCCCTGCCGTGACACTGGGGTAGCATTGCCACCCCCGAAATTTAGGCCACCGTCAAAATTTGACCGGTGCTGTTTTGTCAAAATTGTGGATTCCGACCGCTGCCGCTGTGAAAATATATGGAACAGTTCCCTTCGTCGACCAATGGAAATTTTAGTCACGTTAGTATATTGCTATTCAAACTATTCTATCTGGTCATGACCATAATATTCGCCAATTTGACCGAAACTTCCGCTCTGTATCAGGTAATCTAACTTGACTTATCTAACCGAGAGCACGCCAATACAACAGCTGTGCCGGCACCACTGGACAGGGCAGGACAGGCTG
>JAXIVJ010012000.1:0-41700 GCA_036785665.1 Chirona hameri | reverse complement strand
TGGTCCGTTTCAATGTCACCATTAATCGTTTACATGTATTTCGTATGAAGATTATGCTAGCATATCGTTTAACGTCATGTTCGCTTAAGCTTTTTGGAATATCGATCTGAACGCATCATACGGAGGCGTTACGTTTCATCTATCTCACTGGACACAAGCCACCGGTTGCCTCTAAACTAGTAGAACATATGTGCTTTAAAATGTCTTCATTTTTATGACGAAAATATATCCAAAGTAGAAATACAAATTAACTTTAGGTATCAAAATGTTCTGTATAAATTGCATATTCTTGCTTTTAGAAACATTTCTATCGCCATCACTTTGTGAGCTTTGGGCACCGCTTTGTGACGTTCACTTTCCTGCCGCTTGCTGCACTAATCCGCCGGTGCTGTCTTTCTTTCTCTTCTTCTCCGCCCCTCCCCGTGTGGACCCCCCTCGGACCTGGGCTGCGTCAGTGATCCACTCGTGTGCCGCGGAAGACTTGGAACTGGACCTGGAGAGGGAGCTGGTGGAGCCTCCGCCGGAGCTGGCGCCACCTACCGACGACACAAGCAGAGAGATCTCGCCGGGACAGGTCAGTGGGCGCTGGACAGGTCGGTCGGAACTTTACATAAGCAGAGAGATCTCGCCGGGACAGGTCAGTGGGCGCTGGACAGGTCGGTCGGAACTTTACATAAGCAGAGAGATCTCGCCGGGACAGGTCAGTGGGCGCTGGACAGGTCGGTCGGAACTTTACATAAGCAGAGAGATCTCGCCGGGGCAGGTCAGTGGGCGCTGGACAGGTCGGTCGGAACTTTACATAAGCAGAGAGATCTCGCCGGGACAGGTCAGTGGGCGCTGGACAGGTCGGTCGGAACTTTACATAAGCAGAGAGATCTCGCCGGGACAGGTCAGTGGGCGCTGGACAGGTCGGTCGGAACTTTACATAAGCAGAGAGATCTCGCCGGGACAGGTCAGTGGGCGCTGGACAGGTCGGTCGGAACTTTACATAAGCAGAGAGATCTCGCCGGGACAGGTCAGTGGGCGCTGGACAGGTCGGTCGGAACTTTACATAAGCAGAGAGATCTCGCCGGGACAGGTCAGTGGGCGCTGGACAGGTCGGTCGGAACTTTACATAAGCAGAGAGATCTCGCCGGGACAGGTCAGTGGGCGCTGGACAGGTCGGTCGGAACTTTACATAAGCAGAGAGATCTCGCCGGGACAGGTCAGTGGGCGCTGGACAGGTCGGTCGGAACTTTACATAAGCAGAGAGATCTCGCCGGGACAGGTCAGTGGGCGCTGGACAGGTCGGTCGGAACTTTACATAAGCAGAGAGATCTCGCCGGGACAGGTCAGTGGGCGCTGGACAGGTAGGTCGGAACTTTACATAAGCAGAGAGATCTCGCCGGGACAGGTCAGTGGGCGCTGGACAGGTAGGTCGGAACTTTACATCAGCAGAGAGATCTCGCCGGGACAGGTCAGTGGGCGCTGGACAGGTCGGTCGGAACTTTACATAAGCAGAGAGATCTCGCCGGGACAGGTCAGTGGGCGCTGGACAGGTCGGTCGGAACTTTACATCAGCTGAGTAGGCGAGCCGAATATTTCCGCTGGCTGTCGTAACTAGTCAGCTGTTAGTTGGTGCTGGGTGTCCAGTGGATGGGGTCCAGCAGGTGCATGTGTGTTAAATGGACTCATGCGTTTTATTAGGCTTGTGTATACTCTATTTCGTATACTAATTTTTTAACCCAACAATACGCAGGCTTTGGTCCAAAATGTACACAGGATGTCCGGATTATACGGATATGTTTTCAAGCCGATGTCATTGTGCTTGTTTGTATAAATTGTTGGAGACTTTGGTACCTGGCAAGCAAACGACCCGCCGCCGAAATCCAAACTGTGCTACATGTCGCCACCAAGCATTTACCTGTGGACGGCTGACTGCTGTGGCCTCTCTGCCATGACCTCTCTGTTGACGGCGTGTCGTCACCGCACTGTGCGTCGCAGCCGCAGTCTCACTGCCCTGTACTCTGTGTCGTCATGATGCCATAGCTGCTGCTGTCTGGAATCATGACCGACTTCAGCTCAGCTGCCGAAGACGCCAGGAAAGCCCGCCGACGCTCTGGGGAGGAGCAGCTATCGGCCGCCTCAGGGGGAGATACCAGGGGCGGCCCGGTCCGACGCAGGGCAACGCTACAGCGCGCCAAGTCCCACCATGTGCCCAGTGTGAGTCGGGTCCCACCATGTGCCCAGTGTGAGTCGGGTCCCACCATGTGCCCAGTGTGAGTCGGGTCCCACCATGTGCCCAGTGTGAGTCGGGTCCCACCATGTGCCCAGTGTGAGTCGGGTCCCACCATGTGCCCAGTGTGAGTCGGGTCCCACCATGTGCCCAGTGTGAGTCGGGTCCCACCATGTGCCCAGTGTGAGACGGGTCCCACCATGTGCCCAGCGTGAGTCGGGTCCCACCATGTGCCCAGCGTGAGTCGGGTCCCACCATGTGCCCAGTGTGAGTCGGGTCCCACCATGTGCCCAGTGTGAGTCGGGTCCCACCATGTGCCCAGTGTGAGTCGGGTCCCACCATGTGCCCAGCGTGAGTCGGGTCCCACCATGTGCCCAGCGTGAGTCGGGTCCCACCATGTGCCCAGTGTGAGTCGGGTCCCACCATGTGCCCAGCGTGAGTCGGGTCCCACCATGTGCCCAGTGTGAGTCGGGTCCCACCATGTGCCCAGTGTGAGTCGGGTCCCACCATGTGCCCAGTGTGAGTCGGGTCCCACCATGTGCCCAGTGTGAGTCGGGTCCCACCATGTGCCCAGTGTGAGTCGGGTCCCACCATGTGCCCAGTGTGAGTCGGGTCCCACCATGTGCCCAGTGTGAGTCGGGTCCCACCATGTGCCCAGTGTGAGTCGGGTCCCACCATGTGCCCAGTGTGAGTCGGGTCCCACCATGTGCCCAGTGTGAGTCGGGTCCCACCATGTGCCCAGTGTGAGTCGGGTCCCACCATGTGCCCAGTGTGAGTCGGGTCCCACCATGTGCCCAGTGTGAGTCGGGTCCCACCATGTGCCCAGTGTGAGTCGGGTCCCACCATGTGCCCAGTGTGAGTCGGGTCCCACCATGTGCCCAGTGTGAGTCGGGTCCCACCATGTGCCCAGTGTGAGTCGGGTCCCACCATGTGCCCAGTGTGAGTCGGGTCCCACCATGTGCCCAGTGTGAGTCGGGTCCCACCATGTGCCCAGTGTGAGTCGGGTCCCACCATGTGCCCAGTGTGAGTCGGGTCCCACCATGTGCCCAGTGTGAGTCGGGTCCCACCATGTGCCCAGTGTGAGTCGGGTCCCACCATGTGCCCAGTGTGAGTCGGGTCCCACCATGTGCCCAGTGTGAGTCGGGTCCCACCATGTGCCCAGTGTGAGTCGGGTCCCACCATGTGCCCAGTGTGAGTCGGGTCCCACCATGTGCCCAGTGTGAGTCGGGTCCCACCATGTGCCCAGTGTGAGTCGGGTCCCACCATGTGCCCAGTGTGAGTCGGGTCCCACCATGTGCCCAGTGTGAGTCGGGTCCCACCATGTGCCCAGTGTGAGTCGGGTCCCACCATGTGCCCAGTGTGAGTCGGGTCCCACCATGTGCCCAGTGTGAGTCGGGTCCCACCATGTGCCCAGTGTGAGTCGGGTCCCACCATGTGCCCAGTGTGAGTCGGGTCCCACCATGTGCCCAGTGTGAGTCGGGTCCCACCATGTGCCCAGTGTGAGTCGGGTCCCACCATGTGCCCAGTGTGAGTCGGGTCCCACCATGTGCCCAGTGTGAGTCGGGTCCCACCATGTGCCCAGTGTGAGTCGGGTCCCACCATGTGCCCAGCGTGAGTCGGGTCCCACCATGTGCCCAGCGTGAGTCGGGTCCCACCATGTGCCCAGCGTGAGTCGGGTCCCACCATGTGCCCAGCGTGAGTCGGGTCCCACCATGTGCCCAGTGTGAGTCGGGTCCCACCATGTGCCCAGCGTGAGTCGGGTCCCACCATGTGCCCAGTGTGAGTCGGGTCCCACCATGTGCCCAGCGTGAGTCGGGTCCCACCATGTGCCCAGCGTGAGTCGGGTCCCACCATGTGCCCAGCGTGAGTCGGGTCCCACCATGTGCCCAGTGTGAGTCGGGTCCCACCATGTGCCCAGTGTGAGTCGGGTCCCACCATGTGCCCAGTGTGAGTCGGGTCCCACCATGTGCCCAGTGTGAGTCGGGTCCCACCATGTGCCCAGTGTGAGTCGGGTCCCACCATGTGCCCAGTGTGAGTCGGGTCCCACCATGTGCCCAGTGTGAGTCGGGTCCCACCATGTGCCCAGCGTGAGTCGGGTCCCACCATGTGCCCAGTGTGAGTCGGGTCCCACCATGTGCCCAGTGTGAGTCGGGTCCCACCATGTGCCCAGTGTGAGTCGGGTCCCACCATGTGCCCAGTGTGAGTCGGGTCCCACCATGTGCCCAGTGTGAGTCGGGTCCCACCATGTGCCCAGTGTGAGTCGGGTCCCACCATGTGCCCAGCGTGAGTCGGGTCCCACCATGTGCCCAGCGTGAGTCGGGTCCCACCATGTGCCCAGTGTGAGTCGGGTCCCACCATGTGCCCAGTGTGAGTCGGGTCCCACCATGTGCCCAGTGTGAGTCGGGTCCCACCATGTGCCCAGTGTGAGTCGGGTCCCACCATGTGCCCAGTGTGAGTCGGGTCCCACCATGTGCCCAGTGTGAGTCGGGTCCCACCATGTGCCCAGTGTGAGTCGGGTCCCACCATGTGCCCAGTGTGAGTCGGGTCCCACCATGTGCCCAGCGTGAGTCGGGTCCCACCATGTGCCCAGTGTGAGTCGGGTCCCACCATGTGCCCAGCGTGAGTCGGGTCCCACCATGTGCCCAGTGTGAGTCGAGTCCCACCATGTGCCCAGCGTGAGTCGGGTCCCACCATGTGCCCAGTGTGAGTCGGGTCCCACCATGTGCCCAGCGTGAGTCGGGTCCCACCATGTGCCCAGCGTGAGTCGGGTCCCACCATGTGCCCAGCGTGAGTCGGGTCCCACCATGTGCCCAGCGTGAGTCGGGTCCCACTATGTGCCCAGTGTGAGTCGGGTCCCACCATGTGCCCAGCGTGAGTCGGGTCCCACCATGTGCCCAGCGTGAGTCGGGTCCCACCATGTGCCCAGTGTGAGTCGGGTCCCACCATGTGCCCAGCGTGAGTCGGGTCCCACCATGTGCCCAGCGTGAGTCGGGTCCCACCATGTGCCCAGCGTGAGTCGGGTCCCACCATGTGCCCAGCGTGAGTCGGGTCCCACCATGTGCCCAGTGTGAGTCGGGTCCCACCATGTGCCCAGCGTGAGTCGGGTCCCACCATGTGCCCAGCGTGAGTCGGGTCCCACCATGTGCCCAGTGTGAGTCGGGTCCCACCATGTGCCCAGCGTGAGTCGGGTCCCACCATGTGCCCAGCGTGAGTCGGGTCCCACCATGTGCCCAGCGTGAGTCGGGTCCCACCATGTGCCCAGTGTGAGTCGGGTCCCACCATGTGCCCAGTGTGAGTCGGGTCCCACCATGTGCCCAGTGTGAGTCGGGTCCCACCATGTGCCCAGTGTGAGTCGGGTCCCACCATGTGCCCAGCGTGAGTCGGGTCCCACCATGTGCCCAGTGTGAGTCGGGTCCCACCATGTGCCCAGTGTGAGTCGGGTCCCACCATGTGCCCAGCGTGAGTCGGGTCCCACCATGTGCCCAGTGTGAGTCGGGTCCCACCATGTGCCCAGTGTGAGTCGGGTCCCACCATGTGCCCAGTGTGAGTCGGGTCCCACCATGTGCCCAGCGTGAGTCGGGTCCCACCATGTGCCCAGTGTGAGTCGGGTCCCACCATGTGCCCAGCGTGAGTCGGGTCCCACCATGTGCCCAGTGTGAGTCGGGTCCCACCATGTGCCCAGCGTGAGTCGGGTCCCACCATGTGCCCAGCGTGAGTCGGGTCCCACCATGCGCCCAGCGTGAGTCGGGTCCCACCATGTGCCCAGCGTGAGTCGGGTCCCACCATGTGCCCAGTGTGAGTCGGGTCCCACCATGTGCCCAGTGTGAGTCGGGTCCCACCATGTGCCCAGCGTGAGTCGGGTCCCACCATGTGCCCAGCGTGAGTCGGGTCCCACCATGTGCCCAGCGTGAGTCGGGTCCCACCATGTGCCCAGTGTGAGTCGGGTCCCACCATGTGCCCAGCGTGAGTCGGGTCCCACCATGTGCCCAGCGTGAGTCGGGTCCCACCATGTGCCCAGTGTGAGTCGGGTCCCACCATGTGCCCAGTGTGAGTCGGGTCCCACCATGTGCCCAGCGTGAGTCGGGTCCCACCATGTGCCCAGCGTGAGTCGGGTCCCACCATGTGCCCAGCGTGAGTCGGGTCCCACCATGTGCCCAGTGTGAGTCGGGTCCCACCATGTGCCCAGCGTGAGTCGGGTCCCACCATGTGCCCAGCGTGAGTCGGGTCCCACCATGTGCCCAGCGTGAGTCGGGTCCCACCATGTGCCCAGTGTGAGTCGGGTCCCACCATGTGCCCAGCGTGAGTCGGGTCCCACCATGTGCCCAGCGTGAGTCGGGTCCCACCATGTGCCCAGTGTGAGTCGGGTCCCACCATGTGCCCAGTGTGAGTCGGGTCCCACCATGTGCCCAGCGTGAGTCGGGTCCCACCATGTGCCCAGCGTGAGTCGGGTCCCACCATGTGCCCAGCGTGAGTCGGGTCCCACCATGTGCCCAGTGTGAGTCGGGTCCCACCATGTGCCCAGTGTGAGTCGGGTCCCACCATGTGCCCAGTGTGAGTCGGGTCCCACCATGTGCCCAGTGTGAGTCGGGTCCCACCATGTGCCCAGCGTGAGTCGGGTCCCACCATGTGCCCAGTGTGAGTCGGGTCCCACCATGTGCCCAGCGTGAGTCGGGTCCCACCATGTGCCCAGCGTGAGTCGGGTCCCACCATGTGCCCAGTGTGAGTCGGGTCCCACCATGTGCCCAGTGTGAGTCGGGTCCCACCATGTGCCCAGTGTGAGTCGGGTCCCACCATGTGCCCAGTGTGAGTCGGGTCCCACCATGTGCCCAGTGTGAGTCGGGTCCCACCATGTGCCCAGCGTGAGTCGGGTCCCACCATGTGCCCAGCGTGAGTCGGGTCCCACCATGTGCCCAGCGTGAGTCGGGTCCCACCATGTGCCCAGCGTGAGTCGGGTCCCACCATGTGCCCAGTGTGAGTCGGGTCCCACCATGTGCCCAGTGTGAGTCGGGTCCCACCATGTGCCCAGCGTGAGTCGGGTCCCACCATGTGCCCAGCGTGAGTCGGGTCCCACCATGTGCCCAGCGTGAGTCGGGTCCCACCATGTGCCCAGCGTGAGTCGGGTCCCACCATGTGCCCAGCGTGAGTCGGGTCCCACCATGTGCCCAGTGTGAGTCGGGTCCCACCATGTGCCCAGTGTGAGTCGGGTCCCACCATGTGCCCAGTGTGAGTCGGGTCCCACCATGTGCCCAGTGTGAGTCGGGTCCCACCATGTGCCCAGTGTGAGTCGGGTCCCACCATGTGCCCAGTGTGAGTCGGGTCCCACCATGTGCCCAGCGTGAGTCGGGTCCCACCATGTGCCCAGCGTGAGTCGGGTCCCACCATGTGCCCAGCGTGAGTCGGGTCCCACCATGTGCCCAGCGTGAGTCGGGTCCCACCATGTGCCCAGCGTGAGTCGGGTCCCACCATGTGCCCAGCGTGAGTCGGGTCCCACCATGTGCCCAGCGTGAGTCGGGTCCCACCATGTGCCCAGTGTGAGTCGGGTCCCACCATGTGCCCAGTGTGAGTCGGGTCCCACCATGTGCCCAGCGTGAGTCGGGTCCCACCATGTGCCCAGTGTGAGTCGGGTCCCACCATGTGCCCAGCGTGAGTCGGGTCCCACCATGTTCCCAGCGTGAGTCGGGTCCCACCATGTGCCCAGCGTGAGTCGGGTCCCACCATGTGCCCAGCGTGAGTCGGGTCCCACCATGTGCCCAGCGTGAGTCGGGCCCCACCATGTAACCAGCGTGAGTCGTGTGTGTGTGTGTGTGTGTGTGTGTGTGTGTGTGTGTGTGTGTGTGTGTGTGTGTGTGTGTGTGTGTGTGTGTGTGTGTGTGTGTGTGTGTGTGTGTGTGTGTGTGTGTGTGTGTGTGTGTGTGTGTGTGTGTGTTGTGTGTGTGTGTGTGTGTGTGTGTGTGTGTGTGTGTGTGTGTGTGTGTGTGTGTGTGTGTGTGTGTGTGTGTGTGTGTGTGTGTGTGTGTGTGTGTGTGTGTGTGTGTGTGTGTGTGTGTGTGTGTGTGTGTGTGTGTGTGTGTGTGTGTGTGTGTGTGTGTGTGTGTGTGTGTGTGTGTGTGTGTGTGTGTGTGTGTGTGTGTGTGTGTGTGTGTGTGTGTGTGTGTGTGTGTGTGTGTGTGTGTGTGTGTGTGTGTGTGTGTGTGTGTGTGTGTGTGTGTGTGTGTGTGTGTGTGTGTGTGTGTGTGTGTGTGTGTGTGTGTGTGTGTGTGTGTGTGTGTGTGTGTGTGTGTGTGTGTGTGTGTGTGTGTGTGTGTGTGTGTGTGTGTGTGTGTGGGTGTGGGTGTGGGTGTGGGTGTGGGTGTGGGTGTGGGTGTGGGTGTGGGTGTGGGTGTGGGTGTGGGTGTGGGTGTGGGTGTGGGTGTGGGTGTGGGTGTGGGTGTGGGTGTGGGTGTGGGTGTGGGTGTGGGTGTGGGTGTGGGTGTGGGTGTGGGTGTGGGTGTGGGTGTGGGTGTGGGTGTGGGTGTGGGTGTGGGTGTGGGTGTGGGTGTGGGTGTGGGTGTGGGTGTGGGTGTGGGTGTGGGTGTGGGTGTGGGTGTGGGTGTGGGTGTGGGTGTGGGTGTGGGTGTGGGTGTGGGTGTGGGTGTGGGTGTGGGTGTGGGTGTGGGTGTGGGTGTGGGTGTGGGTGTGGGTGTGGGTGTGGGTGTGGGTGTGGGTGTGGGTGTGGGTGTGGGTGTGGGTGTGGGTGTGGGTGTGGGTGTGGGTGTGGGTGTGGGTGTGGGTGTGGGTGTGGGTGTGGGTGTGGGTGTGGGTGTGGGTGTGGGTGTGGGTGTGGGTGTGGGTGTGGGTGTGGGTGTGGGTGTGGGTGTGGGTGTGGGTGTGGGTGTGGGTGTGGGTGTGGGTGTGGGTGTGGGTGTGGGTGTGGGTGTGGGTGTGGGTGTGGGTGTGGGTGTGGGTGTGGGTGTGGGTGTGGGTGTGGGTGTGGGTGTGGGTGTGGGTGTGGGTGTGGGTGTGGGTGTGGGTGTGGGTGTGGGTGTGGGTGTGGGTGTGGGTGTGGGTGTGGGTGTGGGTGTGGGTGTGGGTGTGGGTGTGGGTGTGGGTGTGGGTGTGGGTGTGGGTGTGGGTGTGGGTGTGGGTGTGGGTGTGGGTGTGGGTGTGGGTGTGGGTGTGGGTGTGGGTGTGGGTGTGGGTGTGGGTGTGGGTGTGGGTGTGGGTGTGGGTGTGGGTGTGGGTGTGGGTGTGGGTGTGGGTGTGGGTGTGGGTGTGGGTGTGGGTGTGGGTGTGGGTGTGGGTGTGGGTGTGGGTGTGGGTGTGGGTGTGGGTGTGGGTGTGGGTGTGGGTGTGGGTGTGGGTGTGGGTGTGGGTGTGGGTGTGGGTGTGGGTGTGGGTGTGGGTGTGGGTGTGGGTGTGGGTGTGGGTGTGGGTGTGGGTGTGGGTGTGGGTGTGGGTGTGGGTGTGGGTGTGGGTGTGGGTGTGGGTGTGGGTGTGGGTGTGGGTGTGGGTGTGGGTGTGGGTGTGGGTGTGGGTGTGGGTGTGGGTGTGGGTGTGGGTGTGGGTGTGGGTGTGGGTGTGGGTGTGGGTGTGGGTGTGGGTGTGGGTGTGGGTGTGGGTGTGGGTGTGGGTGTGGGTGTGGGTGTGGGTGTGGGTGTGGGTGTGGGTGTGGGTGTGGGTGTGGGTGTGGGTGTGGGTGTGGGTGTGGGTGTGGGTGTGGGTGTGGGTGTGGGTGTGGGTGTGGGTGTGGGTGTGGGTGTGGGTGTGGGTGTGGGTGTGGGTGTGGGTGTGGGTGTGGGTGTGGGTGTGGGTGTGGGTGTGGGTGTGGGTGTGGGTGTGGGTGTGGGTGTGGGTGTGGGTGTGGGTGTGGGTGTGGGTGTGGGTGTGGGTGTGGGTGTGGGTGTGGTGTGGGTGTGGGTGTGGGTGTGGGTGTGGGTGTGGGTGTGGGTGTGGGTGTGGGTGTGGGTGTGGGTGTGGGTGTGGGTGTGGGTGTGGGTGTGGGTGTGGGTGTGGGTGTGGGTGTGGGTGTGGGTGTGGGTGTGGGTGTGGGTGTGGGTGTGGGTGTGGGTGTGGGTGTGGGTGTGGGTGTGGGTGTGGGTGTGGGTGTGGGTGTGGGTGTGGGTGTGGGTGTGGGTGTGGGTGTGGGTGTGGGTGTGGGTGTGGGTGTGGGTGTGGGTGTGGGTGTGGGTGTGGGTGTGGGTGTGGGTGTGGGTGTGGGTGTGGGTGTGGGTGTGGGTGTGGGTGTGGGTGTGGGTGTGGGTGTGGGTGTGGGTGTGGGTGTGGGTGTGGGTGTGGGTGTGGGTGTGGGTGTGGGTGTGGGTGTGGGTGTGGGTGTGGGTGTGGGTGTGGGTGTGGGTGTGGGTGTGGGTGTGGGTGTGGGTGTGGGTGTGGGTGTGGGTGTGGGTGTGGGTGTGGGTGTGGGTGTGGGTGTGGGTGTGGGTGTGGGTGTGGGTGTGGGTGTGGGTGTGGGTGTGGGTGTGGGTGTGGGTGTGGGTGTGGGTGTGGGTGTGGGTGTGGGTGTGGGTGTGGGTGTGGGTGTGGGTGTGGGTGTGGGTGTGGGTGTGGGTGTGGGTGTGGGTGTGGGTGTGGGTGTGGGTGTGGGTGTGGGTGTGGGTGTGGGTGTGGGTGTGGGTGTGGGTGTGGGTGTGGGTGTGGGTGTGGGTGTGGGTGTGGGTGTGGGTGTGGGTGTGGGTGTGGGTGTGGGTGTGGGTGTGGGTGTGGGTGTGGGTGTGGGTGTGGGTGTGGGTGTGGGTGTGGGTGTGGGTGTGGGTGTGGGTGTGGGTGGGTGGGTGTGACCCGGCTGTGACCCGGCTGACCCCTCTGTAACCTGTGACCGGCAGCAGCGCCAGGGATCGCCCAGGGCCCGCCTCACCAGACTCCACAGTGACCCGGCGCCGCAGACCCACCCCCTCCCAGTCTCCTCGCTGGCGACACTGAAGTCTCAGGACTCGCAGGACGACGACGAGCAGCTGTTGCCACCACACGACGGCCGCGAGACCAACTACTCCGAGAGCAGTGAGGAGGAGGGAGCTGGACAAAAAGGTGAGTATCCACCTCTATTCTAGACGGCCGCGAGACCAACTACTCCGAGAGCAGTGAGGAGGAGGGAGCTGGACAGAAAGGTGAGTATCCACCTCTATTCTAGGGGGTGAGTGGGGACCAGTTACAGGTATTATACTAGGGCGCAGGAAACGAAATTGAAAAAAAGATAGTTTACACTTTCCCACGCGTATTTTAATTAATTCTTCGAAAGCATGCGATGACTTTTGATGTGAAAAGCCTCTGTTTTATTTTTCATAATATGAATCTGAATGTTTAACAAGCTGGGCTGTTTTTTTATTTCATGTATACATCATGTATGCCCAGGATATGAGTCGGCGTAGTGTCTGAATCTGCGGCATCAGTGGTTACGATATTTTCACTTTATGGTGCGCAATGTGCATGTAAAATCGGAGACAGTCTTGTTTGCCGTTTGGTGCTCTTCGGATTTACAAACCTCGGATTTTGTACACCTTCTTACATGGCTTGAGACAACCTTTCCGGTGTATGAATCTCACAAGTTTTTTTTTATCGCAAAACGCTGTTGTTTACCCAGTTGGAACGCATGAGTTTGTAGGTTCGCCGCTTGTCTGGATCCGAGTCTGAGTCTGTAGAGTTCTGAATCATATGGTTGTGTGTCAGACCTCGCCAGCGGTGCAGACCATGTACCTTTTCTCGTGGCCATCTGTCTGCGTATGTGTATTGTGTGCGTATGGCCACTGGCCAGCTCTGGCGTCGCTCCCGCTGTGTAGACTGTACTCGTATGTCTGTATAGATCCGTATGTCTGTGTATTTGTATACCTTTTGCCTACATCCGTGTCCGTCTGTCTTCGTCTGCCAGCTCTGGCGTCGCTGCTGCGACGGACCATCCTCGGTCTGAAGTCGGCCGGGAACTTCCTGCTCGAGTTCATGGCCAGCATCCTGATCGCGCTGACGGTGAAGCTGAACAACGTGTCGGCCGACTATCGCTACATCGCCAAGAAGCTCTCCAAGGAGAAACGCCGACTCAAGGTAGCGCCCACGGGACTGGGGTGATGCTGGTGACACTCGGGGGCAGTGTGACGACACTGTGATGACACTGTGATGACACTGTGATGACACTGTGACACTGTGACACTGTGACACTGTGATGACACTGTGCCACTTTGCTGACACTGTTACACTGTGATGCCACTGTGACACTTTGCTGACACTGTGACACTTTGATGACACTGCTGACACAGTGACACTTTGATGACACTGTGACACTTTGCTGACACTGTGACACTGTGGCACTTTGATGACACTGTGACACTTTGCTGACACTGTGATACTTTGATGACACTGTAACACTGCTGACACTGCCACTGAAGCGACCCACACTGTGATGGCACTGTGACACTGTGACGACACTGTGACGACACTGTGACGACACTGTGACACTGTGATGACCCTGTGGGACTGTGCCACTGTGACACTTTGCTGACACTGTGCCACTGCTGACACTTTGATGACACTGTGGGACTTTGATGACACTGTGACATTTTGATGACACTGTGACACTGCGTGTGGCCATTGTGCTGTGTGCCGTGAGTGGTGTCGGCGTCGGGGAGGGGGAGACGGAACTGCATGTCTTGTTTTTGTTATATACGTAGGTGTTATACAATTTTGCAACTACTAAATAACTTGAGTACCTACTAGTGTGATAACATTTTAAAACTACTAAATAACTTGAGTACCTACTAGTGTGAAAATATTTTGTTTGAACCAAATTCCTCGACCCTGATTTATGATTTCAGCGGTCGCCTCTATTTCAGCAGTCTGTCTAGTTTCAACATCCAGCGCTCCTGACCGCTGCTCTG
This sequence comes from Chirona hameri, assembly GCA_036785665.1. Lineage (NCBI taxonomy): Eukaryota > Metazoa > Arthropoda > Thecostraca > Balanomorpha > Balanidae > Chirona > Chirona hameri. The sequence continues at coordinate 28,626 of JAXIVJ010012000.1, read as the reverse complement.
CCGGCCGCGGCATGGGTCGCTTCAGTAATTGCGTCCAGCCACCGCTCCTGACCGCTCTCCTGACTGGCGTCCCGTCTGTGGTTTCAGGAGTCGTGGCAGCAGCCGGGCGACTCAGCTCCCCCGGCGGCTCCTGCTCCTCCCTCTGTCCCGGCGGTGGCGGACCCCGGGGCAGCCGGCGACGCTCCCCTCCTCTACCTGACGCCCGAAGGCACACCCCAGCTGACCGACGCTGCGAGAAAACCCACCGGCGGCCCTGGATCGACAGAGTAGGTTCTGTAGGGTGCAGCAGAGTTTGGTAGAGTAGAGTTGAGTTGAGTTGAGTCGAGTCGAGTCGAGTCGAGTCGAGTCGAGTCGAGTCGAGTCGAGTCGAGTCGAGTCGAGTCGAGTCGAGTCGAGTCGAGTCGAGTCGAGTCGAGTCGAGTCGAGTCGAGTCGAGTCGAGTCGAGTCGAGTCGAGTCGAGTCGAGTCGAGTCGAGTCGAGTCGAGTCGAGTCGAGTCGAGTCGAGTCGAGTCGAGTCGAGTCGAGTCGAGTCGAGTCGAGTCGAGTCGAGTCGAGTCGAGTCGAGTCGAGTCGAGTCGAGTCGAGTTGAGTTGAGTTGAGTTGAGTTGAGGTGAGTTGAGTTGAGTTGAGTTGAGTTAATTAGAGTAGAGTAGAGTAGAGTTGAGTAGAGTTGAGTAGAGTTGAGTAGAGTTGAGTAGAGTTGAGTAGAGTTGAGTAGAGTTGAGTAGAGTTGAGTAGAGTTGAGTAGAGTTGAGTAGAGTTGAGTAGAGTTGAGTAGAGTTGAGTAGAGTTGAGTAGAGTTGAGTAGAGTTGAGTAGAGTTGAGTAGAGTTGAGTAGAGTTGAGTAGAGTTGAGTTGAGTTGAGTTGAGTTGAGTTGAGTTGAGTTGAGTTGAGTTGAGTTGAGTTGAGTTGAGTTGAGTTGAGTTGAGTTGAGTTGAGTTGAGTTGAGTTGAGTTGAGTTGAGTTGAGTAGAGTTGAGTAGAGTAGAGTAGAGTAGAGTAGAGTAGAGTAGAGTAGAGTAGAGTAGAGTAGAGTAGAGTAGAGTAGAGTAGAGTAGAGTAGAGTAGAGTAGAGTAGAATTTCAGGGAAGATGTGTAGGGTATGTTCAGATTAGGAGGCATGGTTGCGAAGGAGGTTCAGAAGAGGTTCGATAGAGTAGAGTAGAGTAGAAGTCCGGTAGAAATTCGTGTGGCATGTTCAGAGTAGGATGCATAGTAGTTCCTTGCATGACCCGCACCGTAGATTCACACACTGGACGGATGGTGAACACGAAATAAAATATTGCAAGGGTTGGGATTTGATCAGTTTTTTTAAAAAGCTTTAGTCGAAGTTAGTTGGTTGTGAGATTATGTTTTCCATGTATTTTAATGTGCTCTAGTATAACGCGCGGTAGGTATACTAAATGTCCATGTATTTTGTTTTCCATGTGTTCTCAGGTCAGGGTCAGGGCTCTGTCAGGGTTGTCAGGCTGTCAGGGTTGTTTTTGAATATTTAACTAATGAAGACAATAGACTAGTTTTAGATTGTTATGCTGTAATACCTGAATAATATTTTGCGAACATATTGTGGTTTTGTTTTCAACGAATGCAAGTTACTCCGCTGGAAACACATGGCCTATTTGTATTGTTGTCCATACCGTGAATGTCAACTAGTGTTCGGTGATGCCTTTACCTTTAATCCTAGTCTTAATACAGCCAACGGTTGTGGGTTGTGGCTCAGGTTTTTATGCTATCCGGGTTGTTTTGATACTAACAGCGTTTAAACCACCAACCAAGTTGTTCTTATCGATACTTGCAAGCTGTGTTTTGTCTCATTTACCCATAAGCTGGGTTTCTGTCGAGCTTTAGCTGTACTAATATCAGGCACTGTACTGACTGAATATGACCTGTGACCTGTTACGGCATCATAATCTGAGTCTGTGCGTGTTGGGCCCACAGTCCACCTAGCAACAGTACCAGTGACCACCTTCTGACCTGCCTATTGTACCGACAGTCCTCCCAGTGACAGTTATGGGGACGCCGAGGAGGGTGTCAAGCAATCCGTCTCGGAGGACCTGAGCACAGCCAGCGCGATACAGATTCTCGAACAGCTGGCCGTCGCCATGTGGTACGCCATAGTCAGCAGGTCCGAGATGGTCGCCTACATCGTCGTCTTCATCAACCAGGTCAGACCGTGGTGTCTGTGTTAGACCGTGGTGTATGTGTTGTACCGTGGTGTCTGTGTTGTGTTGGTCCGTGGCGTCTGTGTTGGACCGTGGTGTCTGTGTTGGACCGTGGCGTCTGTGTTGTGTTGGACCGTGATGTCTGTGTGGGACCGTGGTGTCTGTGTTGTGTTGGACCGTGGTGTCTGTGTTGTGTGGGACCGTGATGTCTGTGTTGGACCGTGGTGTCTGTGTTGTGTTGGACCGTGGTGTCTGTGTTGGACCGTGGTGTCTGTGTTGGACCGTGGTGTCTGTGTTGGACCGTGGTGTCTGTGTTGTGTTGGACCGTGGTGTCTGTGTTGTGTTGGACCGTGGTGTCTGTGTTGGACCGTGGTGTCTGTGTTGGTCCGTGGTGGCTGTGTTGGACCGTGGTGTCTGTGTTGGACCGTGGTGTCTGTGTTGTGTTGGACCGTGGTGTCTGTGTTGTGTTGGACCGTGGTGTCTGTGTTGGACCGTGGTGTCTGTGTTGGTCCGTGGTGTCTGTGTTGGACCGTGGTGTCTGTGTTGGACCGTGGTGTCTGTGTTGTGTTGGACCGTGGTGTCTGTGTTGGACCGTGGTGTCTGTGTTGTGTTGGTCCGTGGTGTCTGTGATGTGTTGGACCGTGGTGTCTGTGATGTGTTGGACCGTGGTGTCTGTGTTGGACCGTGGTGTCTGTGTTGGACCGTGGTGTCTGTGTTGGACCGTGGTGTCTGTGTTGGACCGTGGTGTCTGTGTTGGACCGTGGTGTCTGTGTTGTGTTGGTCCGTGGTGTCTGTGTTGGACCGTGGTGTCTGTGTTGGACCGTGGTGTCTGTGTTGGACCGTGGTGTCTGTGTTGTGTTGGACCGTGGTGTCTGTGTTGTGTTGGACCGTGGTGTCTGTGTTGGACCGTGGTGTCTGTGTTGTGTTGGACCGTGGTGTCTGTGTTGGACCGTGGTGTCTGTGTTGGTCCGTGGTGTCTGTGTTGGACCGTGGTGTCTGTGTTGGACCGTGGTGTCTGTGCTGGACCGTGGTGTCTGTGTTGGACCGTGGTGTCTGTGTTGTGTTGGACCGTGGTGTCTGTGTTGGACCGTGGTGTCTGTGTTGGACCGTGGTGTCTGTGTTGTGTTGGACCGTGATGTCTGTGTGGGACCGTGGTGTCTGTGTTGTGTTGGACCGTGGTGTCTGTGTTGGACCGTGGTGTCTGCGTTGGACCGTGGTGTCTGTGTTGATCCGTGATGTTTGTGTTGGACCGTGATGTCTGTGTTGGACCGTGGTGTCTGTGTTGTGTTGGTCCGTGGTGTCTGTGCTGGACCGTGGTGTCTGTGTTGGACCGTGGTGTCTGTGTTAGACCGTGGTGTCTGTGTGGGACCGTGGTGTCTGTGTTGTGTTGGACCGTGGTGTCTGTGCTGGACCGTGGTGTCTGTGTTGGACCGTGGTGTCTGTGTTGTGTTGGACCGTGGTGTCTGTGTTGGACCGTGATGTCTGTGCTGGACCGTGGTGTCTGTGTTGAACCGTGGTGTCTGTGCTGGACCGTGGTGTCTGTGTTGGACCGTGGTGTCTGTGTTGGGCCGTGGTGTCTGTGTTGTGTTGGACCGTGGTGTCTGTGTTAGACCGTGGTGTCTGTGTTGTGTTGGTCCGTGGTGTCTGTGCTGGACCGTGGTGTCTGTGTTGGACCGTGGTGTCTGTGTTGTGTTGGACCGTGGTGTCTGTGCTGGACCGTGGTGTCTGTGTTGGACCGTGGTGTCTGTGTTGTGTTGGACCGTGGTGTCTGTGTTGGACCGTGGTGTCTGTGTTGGACCGTGGTGTCTGTGTTGGACCGTGGTGTCTGTGTTGTGTTGGACCGTGATGTCTGTGTTGGACCGTGGTGTCTGTGTTGGACCGTGGTGTCTGTGTTGGACCGTGGTGTCTGTGTTGGACCGTGGTGTCTGTGTTGGACCGTAGTGGCTGTGTTGTGTTGGACCGTGGTGTCTGTGTTGTGTTGGACCGTGGTGTCTGTGTTGGACCGTGGTGTCATGTTGTGTTGGACCGTGGTGTCTGTGCTGGACCGTGGTGTCTGTGTTGGACCGTGGTGTCTGTGTTGGACCGTGGTGTCTGTGTTGTGTTGGACCGTGATGTCTGTGTTAGACCGTGGTGTCTGTGTTGTGTTGGACCGTGGTGTCTGTGTTGGACCGTGGTGTCTGTGTTGAACCGTGGTGTCTGTGTTGGACCGTGGTGTCTGTGTGGGACCGTAGTGTCTGTGTTGTGTTGGACCGTGGTGTCTGTGTTGTGTTGGACCGTGATGTCTGTGTTGGACCGTGGTGTCTGTGTTGTGTTTGTCCGTGGTGTCTGTGTTGTGTTGGACCGTGGTGTCTGTGTTGGACCGTGGTGTCTGTGTTGTGTTGGACCGTGGTGTCTGTGTTGTGTTGGACCGTGATGTCTGTGTCTGTGTTGGACCGTGATGTCTGTGTTGATCCGTGGTGTCTGTGTTGGACCGTGGTGTCTGTGTTGGACCGTTCTGTGTTGGACCGTGGTGTCTGTGTTGGACCGTGGCGTCTGTGTTGGACCGTGGTGTCTGTGTTGGACCGTGATGTCTGTGTTGGACCGTGGTGTCTGTGTTGATCCGTGGTGTCTGTGTTGGACCGTGATGTCTGTGTTGGACCGTGGTGTCTGTGTTGGACCGTGGTGTCTGTGTTGGACCGTGGTGTCTGTGTTGGACCGTGGTGTCTGTGTTGTGTTGGACTGTGGTGTCTGTGTTGGACCGTGGTGTCTGTGTTGAACCGTGGTGTCTGTGTTGGACCGTGGTGTCTGTGTTGGACCGTGGTGTCTGTGTTGGACCGTGGTGTCTGTGTTGGACCGTGGTGTCTGTGTTGGACCGTAGTGTCTGTGTTGTGTTGGACCGTGGTGTCTGTGTTGTGTTGGACCGTGGTGTCTGTGTTGGACCGTGGTGTCATGTTGTGTTGGACCGTGGTGTCTGTGCTGGACCGTGGTGTCTGTGTTGGACCGTGGTGTCTGTGTTGGACCGTGGTGTCTGTGTTGTGTTGGACCGTGATGTCTGTGTTAGACCGTGGTGTCTGTGTTGTGTTGGACCGTGGTGTCTGTGTTGGACCGTGGTGTCTGTGTTGAACCGTGGTGTCTGTGTTGGACCGTGGTGTCTGTGTGGGACCGTAGTGTCTGTGTTGTGTTGGACCGTGGTGTCTGTGTTGTGTTGGACCGTGATGTCTGTGTTGGACCGTGGTGTCTGTGTTGTGTTTGTCCGTGGTGTCTGTGTTGTGTTGGACCGTGGTGTCTGTGTTGGACCGTGGTGTCTGTGTTGTGTTGGACCGTGATGTCTGTGTCTGTGTTGGACCGTGATGTCTGTGTTGATCCGTGGTGTCTGTGTTGGACCGTGGTGTCTGTGTTGGACCGTTCTGTGTTGGACCGTGGTGTCTGTGTTGGACCGTGGCGTCTGTGTTGGACCGTGGTGTCTGTGTTGGACCGTGATGTCTGTGTTGGACCGTGGTGTCTGTGTTGATCCGTGGTGTCTGTGTTGGACCGTGATGTCTGTGTTGGACCGTGGTGTCTGTGTTGGACCGTGGTGTCTGTGTTGGACCGTGGTGTCTGTGTTGGACCGTGGTGTCTGTGTTGTGTTGGACTGTGGTGTCTGTGTTGGACCGTGGTGTCTGTGTTGAACCGTGGTGTCTGTGTTGGACCGTGGTGTCTGTGTTGGACCGTGGTGTCTGTGTTGTGTTGGACCGTGGTGTCTGTGTTGGACCGTGGTGTCTGTGTTGGACCGTGGTGTATGTGTTGTGTTGGACCGTGGTGTATGTGTTGTGTTGTACCGTGGTGTCTGTGTTGGACCGTGGTGTCTGTGTTGGACCGTGGTGTCTGTGTTGATCTGTGGTGTCTGTGTTGTGTTGGACCATGGTGTCTGTGTTGGACCGTGGTGTCTGTGTTGATCCGTGGTGTCTGTGTTAGACCGTGGTGTCTGTGTTGGACCGTAGTGTCTGTGTTGTGTTGGACCATGGTGTCTGTGTTGTGTTGGACCGTGATATCTGTGTCTGTGTTGGTCCGTGGTGTCTGTGTTGGACCGTGGTGTCTGTGTTGTGTTAGTCCGTGGTGTCTGTGTTGGACCGTGGTGTCTGTGTTGGTCCGTGGCGTCTGTGTTGTGTTGGACCGTGGTGTCTGTTTTGTGTTAGACCGTGGTGGCTGTGTTGGACCGTGATGTCTGTGTCTGTGTTGGACCGTGATGTCTGTGTCTGTGTTGGACCGTGATGTCTGTGTTGGACCGTGGTGTCTGTGTTGGACCGTGGTGTCTGTGTTGGACCGTGGTGTCTGTGTTGGACCGTGGTGTCTGTGTTGTGTTGGACTGTGGTGTCTGTGTTGGACCGTGGTGTCTGTGCTGGGCCGTGGTGTCTGTGTTGGTCCGTGGCGTCTGTGTTGGACCGTGGTGTCTGTGTTGGACCGTGGCGTCTGTGTTGTGTTGGACCGTGATGTCTGTGTGGGACCGTGGTGTCTGTGTTGTGTTGGACCGTGGTGTCTGTGTTGGACCGTGGTGTCTGTGTTGGACCGTGGCGCCTGTGTTGTGTTGGACCGTGGTGTCTGTGTTGGACCGTGGTGTCTGTGTTGTGTTGGACCGTGGTGTCTGTGTTGGACCGTGGTGTCTGTGTTGGACCGTGGCGCCTGTGTTGTGTTGGACCGTGGTGTCTGTGTTGGACCGTGGTGTCTGTGTTGTGTTGGACCGTGGTGTCTGTGTTGGACCGTGGTGTCTGTGTTGGACCATGGTGGCTGTGCTGGACCGTGGTGTCTGTGTTGTGTTGGACCGTGGTGTCTGTGTTGGACCGTGGTGTCTGTGTTGTGTTGGACTGTGGTGTCTGTGTTGTGTTGGACCGTGGTGTCTGTGTTGGACCGTGGTGTCTGTGTTGATCCGTGATGTTTGTGTTGGACCGTGGTGTCTGTGTTGGACCGTGGCGTCTGTGTTGTGTTGGACCGTGGTGTCTGTGTTGGATCGTGGTGTCTGTGTTGGACCGTGGTGTCTGTTGGTCCGTGGTGTCTGTGTTTGACCGTGGTGTCTGTGTTGTGTTGGACCGTGGTGTCTGTGTTGGACCGTGGTGTCTGTGTTGTGTTGGACCGTGATGTCTGTGTCTGTGTTGGTCCGTGGTGTCTGTGTTGGACCGTGATGTCTGTGTCTGTGTTGGTCCGTGGTGTCTGTGTTGGTCCGTGGTGTCTGTGTTGGACCGTGGTGTCTGTGTGGGACCGTAGTGTCTGTGTTGTGTTGGACCGTGGTGTCTGTGTTGTGTTGGACCGTGGTGTCTGTGTTGGACCGTGGTGTCTGTGTGGGACCGTGGTGTCTGTGTTGGACCGTGGTGTCTGTGTTGGACCGTGGTGTCTGTGTTGTGTTGGACCGTGATGTCTGTGTGGGACCGTGGTGTCTGTGTTGTGTTGGACCGTGGTGTCTGTGTTGGACCGTGGTGTCTGTGTTGTGTTGGACCGTGATGTCTGTGTGGGACCGTGGTGTCTGTGTTGTGTTGGACCGTGGTGTCTGTGTTGTGTTGGACCGTGGTGTCTGTGTTGGTCAGGTTTTGTGGTTTGCGTTGTGATATGGTGGTGCGAAATAATGCAAAACAGGAGACAAAACCTTTGCCGTGTTGCAGGTGATAATCTTGGTATTTTATGGTTTGTTACTGACCCTAATTAATTAATAATAATTATTATTCATATTATTATTAATAATAATTAATCATTATAATTATTAATAATTAATCATTATCATTAATAATGAGCCATATGCCTAATTCGCGGTTATGATGGGCGGGGGGGGGAGATGGAGAGAAAGGTGTGCTAAATGTGTAATGGATTTGCTTCAGAAGTAAGGTCCTGTCTCCTTATGCCTCGCTATGTCTCTTGCGCAAAGTTCATTAGCTGAAATGAAGCAGCTGTGTGCTATTGCTTAGTATGTTATCTGGGCAGAAATGTGATGTCTGTTGTTTGGGCTGTTTCCCGACAGATGGTGTCTGCGTCGATCCTGTCTCTGCCGCTCCCGATGATGGTGTTCTTTTGGGGCAGCCTGTCGGTGCCCCGGCCGAGCAAGACGTTCTGGGTGACAATGATCGCCTACACAGAGGTGAACACCTTCGCTTTCTGCGCACACTCCATCGCTGTTGATGTGTGCGATCTTTTTTAAGGCGCGGTATACTCAATGTTTGACTGGGCTGTTTGTATATATTCGCTGTCAAATGATTCGAAATTGAGTTGGAAATGAAAAGCCTGTGTTTTGTAATGGGAATTACTAAGCACCCATAACTGATCAATTTGCTCTAAGCTTGTAATGTCATGCTCTGTAAAAGCCAGCCGAGCTCCTTCTAAGCATTTTGTTCAGCCACTTTTCACCACCCCTCTGGTCACTGTTCCGTTTCTGTTGCAGACAATCATCATCATCAAGTACATGTTCCAGTTTGATTTCTTCCCGTGGAACCAGGTGGAGAAGCTGAACGCTCCGTTCTGGCCGCCGCGGCTCCTAGGTATAGAGCGGAGAGATCAGTACGCCGTGTTCGACCTAGTACTGCTGCTCATCATTTTCTTCCACAGGTAAGCTATTGCACTGTTCTTTGTTGTAATTAAATATGTCGCAATTTACATCACAATTGTATGCGCCACTGTTACGTCACTATTACTTCACAGTTACGTCACAATTACGCCGTATCTGCACGCGTCGCAATTTACGTCAGATACGTTGTAATTTTGTGATAATGGCACATATTTTAACGGTGTAACGTTTTATTAGAAACGTTTCAATGATTTGTTACACTCGATTGCTTTTCTTATTCAAAATAATCTTCCTTTGGTTGCACGCCGACTGAGATAAGGTTTGCCTGTTGTATTCGCATCGCCTTCCTGGCGTGGCCAGATCACCTCACTACTCTCTGTCTTCGGTCTCCCCAGAGTGGTGATGAAGACGCTGGGCCTGTGGAAGGACGTGGATGACGAAGCTGGTCCAGAGCCGCTGGCGCCGTACATAATGGAGGACCTCCTGGGTGCTACCCGAATGACCGTGGCCGAACGGAGCCGGGCCGTCGCGCAGAAGACCAAGGGAGAGCTGATGGAGGGGTATGTGGGGATCTCTGACATCAGAAGACCAGGGGAGAGATGATGGAGGGGTATGTGGGGCTCTCTGACCTCAGAAGACCAGGGGAGAGTTGATGGAGGGGTATGTGGGGCTCCCTGACCTCAGAAGACCAGGGGAGAGCTGATAGAGGGGTATGTGGAGCTCTCTGACCTCAGAAGACCAGGGGAGAGATGATAGAGGGGTATGTGGGGCTTTCTGGCCTCAGAAGACCAGGGGATAGCTGATGGAGGGGTATGTGGGGATCTCTGGCCTCAGAAGACCAGGGGAGGGCTGATAGAGGGGTATGTGGGGCTTTCTGGCCTCAGAAGACCAGGGGATAGCTGATGGAGGGGTATGTGAGGCTCTCTGACCTCAGAAGACCAGGGGAGAGCTGATGGAGGGGTATGTGGGGCTCTCTGACCTCACAAGACCAGGGGATAGCTGATGGAGGGTATGTGGAGCTCTCTGACCTCAGAAGACCAGGGGAGGGCTGATATAGGGGTATGTGGGGCTCTCTGACCTCAGAAGACCAGGGGAGAGCTGATGGAGGGTATGTGGAGCTCTCTGACCGCAGAAGACCAGGGGAGGGCTGATATAGGGGTATGTGGAGCTCTCGGACCTCAGAAGACCAGGGGAGAGCTGATGGAGGGGTATGTGGGGCTTTCTGGCCTCAGAAGACCAGGGGATAGCTGATGGAGGGGTATGTGGGGCTCTCTGACCTCAGAAGACCAGGGGAGAGCTGATAGACCGGAGAGTTGTCCGCCCCTGTAGCTCAGTAGGGAGAGCGCTGTGCTTTTGACCTCATGCGGTGTGGCAGCCCGGGTTCGAGTTGCTTCGGCTCTCGCTATTTTGCTCCTGACTGGGATGGCCTGTGGCCGGTGGCAGCGGTCGCACTAAAGGTCATGTGACGTCAGAGGGCGGGGCGGACCGTGTCCAGGTATGTCGGGCACGTACAACTTTCTCTTCTAAATTCTGCCGGCTACCAGGAATTGCGCGATCGGATGGTAGAGGTCAGGGCCTGCACAACAAACTCTGCTTAGCGCGGCTCCGGACCCAGAAATCCATCCATTCAAAAGGTTCGGACTAAATTCAAAATGGTTATTCCTAGGACATTTTCCTGATTTATAAGGAAGTAGAGAGAACACGAAACTGCAATAATAACAAGTGTGCTTAAACTTTGTGATTGTGATTCCTCTGAAGGTTAGTGACTACATTTCCTGATGTATTTGAGGCTAGTGCAGTTGCATGTTTGGACAAAATGTCTCGTTTGTTGCCCTTGGAAAAATGCTGCTAATGATGGCTAATGAATACTGCACACGGATGAATACGATGGCTAATCTAATTATTTTCACCGATTTGTCGTCGCCGCTTGCAGGCCATCTAGGAAAGCTATTTTAAGCTACATCGGACAGCTTATTTGTCTAACTAACTTCAACTTCAATCGTTTGCCTACATTCCTGGGCTGATTTTTTTCCCCCGTTGTTTATGCCGGATAACGGCACCAGCTACTCCACGGATAATGTGGGAGTTCGTGCCATCTTGAGGCTCATTGTTGTCATACTTACCATCATCTGCTTTTCACTGAATTTGTCGTCCTTGCTCGGCACATACCACACAGCGGCTATGTTTGGCCGGGTTTCCTTTGTGAAAGTGAACTTGGCTGGTCAGTTGGCTTCACATTTTCCTGAGGTGTGTGCTAAGGAAGCACATGGAGGACTGTTGTAATACGATTCTCTATAGCACAATAATAATAGTATTTTGTGGCGTCCTTAAACCGCATTCCACCACCACAATCATATTAATAGTAATATCCTAGAAGTAATCATTAATGATAATGATGTGTGCAATGTGCAATGTGCATGTCTATCACAATGGGTGGATTGCCATTTTCAGATTCAAGTTCTACGTGTCCGCTGTGGGCGAGTTCTTCAAGTCGCTGCTGTCCAACTCTGGCAAGGAGAAGGTGGACGTGTATGCCTACATGTTCATCTGCGACTTCATCAACATATTCGTGGTGTTCCTCGGCTTCTCTTCGTTCGGGGTGAGCTCAGCTTCGAGCGTTCCTCTGTCTGACTCGGTGGCGTCCCAAGGAGACCACGTGATGTTTGTGAACGTCTACACTGTCACCCCGTACTACCTGAGCAACACTTGGTTGCGTGGCATACAACACTCTGTCTAGTGTGGCCGTGAATTGGAGCTATTCGGTGTACTAGTTGTCACTCTGTGCGACCTTCTGTCATTTTGTCTGTTCTTTATGCCGGATACAGACAGAGGGATTCTACCGGTAATGTGTAAGCATGGTACTATCACGAGACTCGTTGCTGTTATCTGTTATCATCTGCTTTTTGCTTACATTGTTTAATTACATTACATTAATAATTACATTACATTAATTTGTCGTCTGCGATGTACCGCTAAACAGCTGTGTTGGACCGGCAGTGAACCTGGAATTCTCCTAATTCAAGGAGAAAAGTCCAAAACAACGCAGTAAAGTTTAAGATAAATTTGATATGATCGTTTCAAGTTTATAGGTAGGTTCCATGGCGTGGGATGGCCATGCAATGCTTTGTTAAAAATCAAACTTAGGACTGCGCCTTTGCCATGCAAATTGTGTAACTAGCAAGTTCACATTTTTGCAGCTGTATCCTTGTTATTTTGTTGTAAAGCTGTGCACAGGATATGCTCTACGACTGACATCCCTTTGTCATCCCTGGGAAAGTGAAATGCTTTTGACGGACTGGGTGAACAAACACGATTTTAGTACTGATATGAAAACTGTTATCCGCATGCGCTTCGCGCGTCCTTCCGTGGTATATGGGCAAAATCTGAATATGAGCGGCCCGACCCGGCCCGTGGCGACGCTTTTGAGAAGCTAATATCTCTGCAACCGCACGTCCGATTGCCAAGCGGGTTTCTTTGCTGAGTAGCCCCATCCAACCTAATCTGTTTGAGACCAGTGCCGACTCATGTGGGTGGCTACCACTGCGCGTGGCGCGTGCCGCGTGAGGGGTGTTGAAAAGTGTTTTCTCGTAAAAACTCCTCAACGGCTGGGCCGATTGTGTTCAAATTTGGTGTGTGGTTAGGGATCCTTCCGCCGCCGCCTTCCCGCAAGTTAGTGGCGGGGTGCCTCTGCACATGCGCACGTGCACACCCCTATTATTTATCTCAGGAACGGCTGAGCCGATTGTGTTAAATTTTGGTGTGTGGTTTGGGACCCTCCGCCGCCGCCTTCCCACAAGTCAGGGATGGGGTGCCTCTGCACGTGCGCACGTGCGCACCTTTTTTGTGTCTCAGAAACTACTTTCCCGATCGAGTTGAAATTCACCATACATTTCGTTCGCGCTCGCTCGTTCATCGCCAACTACCGCGCCGTACTGGTATTAGTATTTTGAGCTAAGTAGGGCGTTCAAATACCAGCCGAGTGTCCAACAGCAGATACCGGTTGTATTTTTGTTTTATTTCGAAATTCTACCCTGGTTACAGAATAACTTTCACCATTTTATCCACGATCGCAGACGTTCTCGTCTCTAATGCTTGCTTCTGCTAGTTGTTTGCTCACGGAAACGTTTAATAATGGTAATGTTTATTAATATGTAGTCACGGAAACGTTTCGCATGGTAATGTTCATAATTCGCAGAATAATGCTGCATTCGCAGAATAATGCATTATTCTGCGAATTATGAACATTACCATGCGAGCATTATTATGCAGGAATCATGATAACAAGACAATGGAACAGTTACAATGATGGATGGATTTAGCCTATCTTTAATTTAATAGTATTTTATATAAATATTATGTTCGCATATTGTGGCGTATCTTTCAAGTACATCAAACGGAAATACCAATTCCCCTTTTAGTTCCTCTGGCTATGACCACTCCTGGCACCTGGCCTCTGGCTATGACCGCTCCAACTTATCTAGCTCCTGGCTATGACCGCGCATGGCCCCTGGCCTTGGCTATGATCGCTCCTGGCCTCTGGCTATGACCGCGCCTGGCCCCTGGCCTCTGGCTATGACCGCTCCTGGCCCCTGGCCTCTGGCTATGACCGCTCCTGGCCTCTGGCCCTAGGCTATGACCGCTCCAACTTCTCTGGCCCCTGACGTTGACACGTCTACCTTTTTTTTCTGACCCCTGATCTGGGATCCCTGTTCCTAACCCCTCATATCTCTGCCCGATCTGTCCCCTGTCCCCTGATTCGTGACCCCTGACGGCTGACCCTGACCACTCGCACTTTGCCCCTCTGACCTGATCCCTGACTCCTTCCCCCTCTTCCTCCTGACCTCTGACTGACTGACCTATCTGCCACGCATACATACTTACTCCGAAACCAGTCGACTTGATTGTGCGCTGCCCTATATGACAATGATTGCATGGAATGTGTGAAGAATTGCGTGCCTGTATGTATTCCTATTGGCTATGTTTTATAATATGACATGACGTTGATGAAAAGCCGCCAAAGCGGATTAACGTGAATACACGAACTATTAACGCATAAACCATCAGCACCTCTAACATGTGACCCCTTACTCCCGACTCCCCTTCCCCTCTGACCCACGCATCTCTGCCCCCCCCCCCCCCCTCTGACCTGCCCACCCCTCTCCATTACAGCCGCCGCAGGGCGGAAGCGGGGATGACATCTCATCAGTGGTGGAGGAGAATCGCGTGCCGATTCCTTTCCTCATCATCCTCTCACTCAACTTCCTCCTGATCCTGGTGGACCGGGCGCTCTACCTGCGGAAGACGGCCCTGTGGAAGCTGGTGTTCCAGTACGTGCTGGTCGTGGTGGTGCACGGATGGCTGTTCTTCGTCCTCCCCGCCATGACCGACAGGTGAGGCGGCCGGTCTGATCTGGGGAGCAAGGATCGCAGGAGATTCGGACCAACTCATGTCGTAGTTCAGCAACCATGGCGTTGTTGCCCATGCCCTGAGCGATTTCCCTTCATCGTCCGAAACCTCGCTTCCATATTTTGCGCAGTGACAGTCATATGTGCGTGGTAATATTGTTTGTTTTCTAAGCTACGTTTCTGGATAACTAATTGACGCCACCAGACAGGGAAGAAATGCGGTGTCGTATGTTCCTTGGCCGTGAAAGACAAACTTGGGCGTTCTTTTAGAAGTGAAAGTAACTTGGTTTCGATAGAGAGGTGTCGAGTAAATAGCTTGTTTGTCGTCATTGCAACGGAAATGTCCCATATAACTGATAGAGTTCCTGTAATTTAACATGCGACATACACAACATGTAGTTGACGTAATTGTCATATTTTGCCAAACACCTCACATTGTATACCTATATGTTTATTGCCGCTCGTACCTGAGTTGCCGGCTTTGTTGCAGGGAATTTGACCAGGCGGTGGCTCCGCGCGTATGGTACATGATCAAATGCATCTACCTGCTGTTCTCGGCCTACCAGATTCGCTCCGGCTACCCCACGCGCATCCTGGGCAACTTCCTCACCAAACAGTACACGTTCTTCAACAAAATGGCATTCAGAGGGTGAGTGTCTATCCGACCTGTTCGTCCTACTCGCCCCTAATGTAGCTCATCATTTGCTACACTACAATTATCGTGAATTCGCATTGTGCTACATTAAAGTTATCATGACTTCGTCGTATATGTTTTACTTCTGATGGAAGGACTGGCTCATTACTATTCAACCGGTATCTCTTCGCAGATTCATGCTAATTCCCTTCCTGTACGAGCTCCGTGCGCTGATGGACTGGATGTGGACGAAGACCTCTCTCGACATCTTCAACTGGCTCAAGATGGAGGACATTTACGCTCACATCTTCTTGATCAAGTGTCAGAGGGTGCAGGAGGGGACACAGGTTTATGTGAGCGGCGAGCCGCGCCGCACTACAGAGAAGTGTGTGTTCGGCGGCGGCTGGCTGCTGCTGGTCGTGGCGGTGATATTCGCTCCATTGGTGCTGTTCGCGCTTAGTAACGCCGTCGGGCTGCCGAACGTGCCCTATGAGGTGACCATGGAGATGGGCGTCGGTGCGTACGAGCCCATCTTCAGGATGACGGCCGAACAGAACTCTATCCTACGGTGAGTGGTGTGGGGAACGGAGGGTGGTGGATGGTTTGGAGGGTGGTGGAGGGTTTGGAGGATGGTGGAGGGTTTAGAGGGTGGTGGAGGGTTTGGAGGGTGGTGGAGGGTTTGGAGGGTGATGGAGGGTTTTGAGGGTGTGTGGGGTTTTGGAGAGTCGTTGAGGGTTTGGAGGGTGGCGGAGGGTTTGGAGGGTGGTGGAGGGTTTGGAGGGTGGTGGAGGGTTTTGAGGGTGTGTGGGGTTTGGAGAGTGGTGGAGGGTTTGTAGGGTGGTGGAGGGTTTGGGGGTTTGGAGGGTGTGTGGAGTTTGGAGGGTGGTGGAGGGTTTGGAGGGTGTGTGGGGTTTGGAGGGTGGTGGATGGTTTGAAGGGTGGTTGATGGTTTGGAGGGTGTGTGAGGTTTGGAGGGTGGTGGATAGTTTGGAGGGTTTGGAGGGTTTGGAGGGTTTGGAGGGTTTGGAGGGTTTGGAGGGTTTGGAGGGTTTGGAGGGTTTGGAGGGTTTGGAGGGTTTGGAGGGTTTGGAGGGTTTGGAGGGTTTGGAGGGTTTGGAGGGTTTGGAGGGTTTGGAGGGTTTGGAGGGTTTGGAGGGTTTGGAGGGTTTGGAGGGTTTGGAGGGTTTGGAGGGTTTGGAGGGTTTGGAGGGTTTGGAGGGTTTGGAGGGTTTGGAGGGTTTGGAGGGTTTGGAGGGTTTGGAGGGTTTGGAGGGTTTGGAGGGTTTGGAGGGTTTGGAGGGTTTGGAGGGTTTGGAGGGTTTGGAGGGTTTGGAGGGTTTGGAGGGTTTGGAGGGTTTGGAGGGTTTGGAGGGTTTGGATGGTTTGGAGGGTTTGGAGGGTTTGGAGGGTGTGTGGGGTTTGGAGGGTGTGTGGGGTTTGGAGGGTGTGTGGGATTTGGAGGGTGGTGGAGGGGTTGTAGGGTGTGTGGGGTTTGGAGGGTGGTGGAGGGGTTGGAGGGTGGTGGATAGTTTGGAGGGTTTGGAGGGTTTGGAGGGTTTGGAGGGTTTGGAGGGTTTGGAGGGTTTGGAGGGTTTGGAGGGTTTGGAGGGTTTGGAGGGTTTGGAGGGTTTAGAGGGTTTAGAGGGTTTAGAGGGTTTAGAGGGTTTAGAGGGTTTAGAGGGTTTAGAGGGTTTAGAGGGTTTAGAGGGTTTAGAGGGTTTAGAGGGTTTAGAGGGTTTAGAGGGTTTAGAGGGTTTAGAGGGTTTGGAGGGTTTGGAGGGTTTGGAGGGTTTGGAGGGTTTGGAGGGTTTGGAGGGTTTGGAGGGTTTGGAGGGTTTGGAGGGTTTGGAGGGTTTGGAGGGTTTGGAGGGTTTGGAGGGTTTGGAGGGTTTGGAGGGTTTGGAGGGTTTGGAGGGTTTGGAGGGTTTGGAGGGTTTGGAGGGTTTGGAGGGTTTGGAGGGTTTGGAGGGTTTGGAGGGTTTGGAGGGTTTGGAGGGTTTGGAGGGTGGTGAGGGTGGTTGAGGGTGTGTGGTTTGGAGGGTGGTGAAGGGTTTAGAGGGTGTGTGGGGTTTGGAGGGTGGTGGAGGGTTTGGAGGGTGGTGGCCAATGTCGGTTGTGGTGGAACCAACGCTCTCGTCAAAGTTCATTGGATTGAATAAATGTAATGCTATGAATACAATGATTAAATGCAATGCGATGAAACACAATGGAATGTATAAATGTTATGATATGTGGTCGGGGCTGATATTTCGTATGGTAAGCCATCCGGCGTTATGTCTGTTGTATATCACATCACGTCATGCGATTTATGTGATTTGCGCTGTCCCTGTAGTCTTGGGAATGAATAACAGACACAACATCGTAGCCAGTTCTGCACATCTTTATCAGGACATAATTAGGTAGGTTTTCTTATTTGATAGACAATTCGTTTATCA
Source organism: Chirona hameri (assembly GCA_036785665.1). Lineage (NCBI taxonomy): Eukaryota > Metazoa > Arthropoda > Thecostraca > Balanomorpha > Balanidae > Chirona > Chirona hameri. The sequence goes on along the minus strand of JAXIVJ010012000.1, from coordinate 11,487 downwards.
CGCATCCGTCACTTGGTTGACAGAGGGATATCGTCCAACAAAAACACCAGTACCATCGTATGGGAGAAAATTCGTCTGACCTCTCGTTGTGCCACCTCCGCAGCATCACGGTCTGACCTCACGTCCTCCCCCCGTTCCACTTTCGCAGCATCACGGAGAAGGACCTGGACGACATCAGCTTCCACTACCGCAGCGATCGGCGCGCTCTCGGCTTCCTCGCCGACTATGACCACGCGGACGTGAACGTGATTCAGATGAGCGGGAAGTCGACTGCCGTGTGGGCCATCTCGCCACCGTCTCAGGTACCTGCCACCGTCCCGTCTCCTCTGCCCCTCTCTCTCTCTCTCTCTCTCTCTCTCTCTCTCTCTCTCTCTCTCTCTCTCTCTCTCTCTCTCGCTCTCGCTCTCGCTCTCGCTCTCGCTCTCGCTCTCGCTCTCGCTCTCGCTCTCGCTCTCGCTCTCGCTCTCGCTCTCGCTCTCGCTCTCGCTCTCGCTCTCGCTCCACTCTCGAGGACTGAGCGCGTGACTATGTGGATAGCATACGAGCTTGGCCGCTGTTTTTAGTTGTGATCACTGGTCACTGTCCTCGTGCATCTCAGCAGGATGATCCTGCATCTCAGCAGGATCATCATGCATGCAACATAACGTGTCTGAAGCATGTTGTGAGCCTCATTCGTGTTGAGGTGTGATTATTTATTTTTATTTTGTTTATTAGGTCCGTTTATTTATGTTGCATACCTGCTGTTGTTGATTTCTTGATTTGGACTTGTGTTCTGGCTTGAAATGGCTGTCCAGCGTGCCGTGATTTGGCCATTCTCGGCTTATAAGGCCGGGTTTTATCACATGAGACCGTGTCCAAATGACACGCTGTTTTCCAAATGACGAACTAGCTGGCTTATATGCTCATCCGAACAGCTATTCGGCTTGTATGCCAAGCGCTTTGTTGATAATGCATCTCCGCCGCCGGAGTCGAGGCTTGATAATGTGGCTAACCGGCCCACTTCTTAGCGATGCCCCTCACGTGACCTTGCATTCCACCCGCGACTGCATAGCCGAACAGTGGGAATATCGTACTGTGACAGCCGTCGCCCGTCATGTCTGTTTAACATAGAATGGGTCATTCAATCCATTGGTCTTTGGTGGTGTTTGAAGTGCTTACAGGGATTTTTTTTTCATTTTCCCACAAAAATGGAGTTATGACTAAAATCGACAGACGAGGACAAAATATGTTGTAAATTGATCGCATTTTGCATATAAAAATGCCTACAGAGAGATATTTCAAGTTAAAGTTGATAAGCGTTCCACGCTTCTAACGACCGGTACTCTCAAGTCATTGGTAACGAATTTCGGTCCCCACCAAAATCTGATATTGCTTTTTGACGAAATGGTATGGAAAATATATATTGCACTCTGTCTATTGTGATTATGTGCCCTACTATCCTTAACAATCAACAAACATGAAATACAAAGGTAACCAAATTAGCAGCTAACTTATGCACCCAACGACGGCCTAGTTAGTGTATTGTATTGTATTGCATTATTAACAGTTAAAAAAATCAATTGTCATAATGGTTAATTTATTTTCAACATTATTAGTTTTGTATAGTTTTGTCTCTTGGTGTATATAATACAACCTTAAGTTTATCAATACAAATAACTATTTTTTCCAAAACAATCAACAAACAATCGAAGAAGTGGCAATGAAATCGGAGGTTCACTTATGCACTCACCTATTTAGTGTCGGCGATTTGTTTTTCCTTCAAAAGAACAATGCCTTCAACAATGCCTTCAAAGGAAAGAAAAGCGTCACGACGACAGATATGGCACGACAGATGTAGAGAAGGATCATACCGTTCGTCGCCATATATAAGTACATATATTTTATTTTCCCAAAATTGAATTATCGAAAAGAAAAAGTTGTCATTTCACCTTTAAAGGGAATAGGTCACCTTGAAAGTTGTCTTGAAATTCAACCATACGGTTCATCTTGAGCTCAAAACTACGAATATGACTTTCGTATGGACAACTGATGGATATATGTGCAGAAAGAAGTAAGTTTCTTTTTGCATTTCACGAGAAATCGTACGACAGCAGCTGGCGTTTTGCCTCCGCCTGACGCCAAGTACAGTCTCTGACAAGGGGCCGCCCGGGCGGCTGAGCGGATATTAACGAGGCGTCGTGATCAGAGACTACGTGCCAGATACCTGCCTGCCTCCGGCGTACCTGCCTCCTGTACCTGCCTCCGGCGGCGAGCGTTCATGTCCCGACCGTGGCCCGGAACAGCGGACATGAAACCGGGCCCACTAGTCCTGTGTCGAAATTACTTAACGTAGGGAGGTAATTCTTTCACCACAACCCATTTTTAGATCTGCTCTACAAATCTGCAATATCAGTCCAAAACCCCATGTTAAAAGTGAACTATTCCCTTTAACACGCGCCATGTTGGGGGAGACACCCCTCTGGTTTTTCGAGGACAGCGGGAAAACGGCGGCGCGTAGCGCCGTCGTTTGTGGCACAGCTGTTCGGACATCAATTGTACACATTTTGCAATTTGTTTGACCTCATGTCATCTCAGGTCAGGTTACTAGACCAGATCACGTGACCCCACCTCCAAAACAAATTGTGGTCGTACCACAGTCACAGTTTTTGGATGGTCGGTTTTACACTTACATAATTTCATAAGGGCATACATATCTGCAATTCGTTTATCTTTGATTTTTGTATTTCGGCGATCAAAGGTCGGGTCAATTTCGTGACCTCCCCATTATAAGTCAATGGGGGAAATATTCAAATGCTTCCTATGCCGAGGATACGCAAGATAGCGGTCTAATTCCTTCTGGATCATGTTATTATAGGTCATTATTGATGACCTAGGTGCCATTTTTGTTCAGTGACCCCTACAGGGTCAGCCAAGGCCATCCGAGGTCACCAACAGTTTGTATTTTGTCAATAACTCGACAGAATGACGACAGAGAAGTAAAGCCGACACCAATGTGTTTGTCTCGTCGAGACACGTCTTCCCATATGCAACATGACCTACTTGGGTCACCACTTGACCTCGATCTGAGGTCAAATTTTTAAGTTGACCCAACCTGGTCAACACTAATATGAGTCGAAGCGCCTTGACGAGGTAAACACGATGGCGTCAAAATTAATTATTGCCTTATCTTTGTTAGGTAAAAAGCTATTTGTGAAAAACTGTTTTGCTAAAGAAATTGCCTTTTTGACATTGGATGAGCTCTGGAACCTAAACTATTGACCTGAGCTAAAATCTGAGGACACCAAAATGCGATTTCATTTTTCAATAGCTTTCGATTGTTTCTTTTTCGTTTGTTCCTAGCTAGCATAGTTCCCGAGATATATGGGGGTGTTCGAAGCAAAGTCCTAAAACTGGCAAATCTGACCTTTGATGACCTCTGGTGACCTCAATATTGACTTGAGCAAAACATATACGAAGTAACTTCGAATGTGCTTGAGGGCTTTCGAACGCCCTTTTCCGCGTCTTTCCTTCCTTGTAGTTCTAGTTAGAAGGAGGGTGTCTAAACACCCCCTCCCCCCCCCCCCCCGGCACGGGGAAGGTGACGCCGAGCACCGGCACGGCGCGGGTTAAATTAAGACGCGATCAATTTGATACCATATACGTGTCATAAGATAATGCAGCAAAAAAAATCAAAAGGTCAATATTTCCTTTAAGTATTTGTGCATGGTGCATGCAAGGGGTATCTTAAACTAATCCCACTCTGAAGGTACGAACATTACCACTGTTGTGCTGCTGTTGTATGTGCTGTTGGACAACAGCTCACATATGCTTCGCAATCGTCATATCTCCGGAAACTAAATGACATTTCCTTTAAAGGTCTTTCAAATGTCCAGCAAAGGTCTCTTAAATGTGTACGAAAGGTCTGGTAAATGTTATGGTCCCCGAGGCTGTGCCGTGCTGAGAGGTGAACCTAACTGGCTCAGTGTCCGCTTAGCTGCCACGGCGTCGGTTAGTGTGAACTGTTCACTCCTCTGTGCTGTGACGTGCCGTGCTGTGCTGTGCTGTGCCGCGCTGTGCTGTGCTGCGCTGCGCTGTGTTGTGTTGTGACGTGCTGTGCCGTGCTGCGCTGTGCTGTGACGTGCCGCGCTGTGCTGTGCTGTGCCGCGCTGTGCTGTACCGCGCTGTGCTGTACTGTGCTGCGTTTTGCGCTGTGCTGCGCTGCGGTGTGCTGCACTGTGCTGCGTTTTGTGCTGCGCTGCGCTGCGCTGTGCTGTGCTGCGCTGTGCTGCGCTGTGCTGCGCTGTGCTGTGCTGCGCTGTGCTGCGCTGTGCTGCGCTGTGCTGCGCTGTGCTGCGCTGTGCTGCGCTGTGCTGCGCTGTGCTGCGCTGTGCTGCGCTGTGCTGCGCTGTGCTGCGCTGTGCTGCGCTGTGCTGCGCTGTGCTGCGCTGTGTTGCGCTGTGCTGCGCTGTGCTGCGCTGTGCTGCGCTGTGCTGCGCTGTGCTGTGCTGTGCTGCGCTGCGCAGCTGCGCTGCGCTGTGCTGCGCTGTGCTGCGCTGTGCTGCGCTGTGCTGCGCTGCGCTGTGCTGCGCTGTGCTGCGCTGTGCTGCGCTGTGCTGCGCTGTGCTGCGCTGTGCTGCGCTGTGCTGCGCTGTGCTGCGCTGTGCTGCGCTGTGCTGCGCTGTGCTGCGCTGTGCTGCGCTGTGCTGCGCTGTGCTGCGCTGTGCTGCGCTGTGCTGCGCTGTGCTGCGCTGTGCTGCGCTGTGCTGCGCTGTGCTGCGCTGTGCTGCGCTGTGCTGCGCTGTGCTGCGCTGTGCTGCGCTGTGCTGCGCTGTGCTGCGCTGTGCTGCGCTGTGCTGCGCTGTGCTGCGCTGTGCTGCGCTGTGCTGCGCTGTGCTGCGCTGTGCTGCGCTGTGCTGCGCTGTGCTGCGCTGTGCTGCGCTGTGCTGCGCTGTGCTGCGCTGTGCTGCGCTGTGCTGCGCTGTGCTGCGCTGTGCTGCGCTGTGCTGCGCTGTGCTGCGCTGTGCTGCGCTGTGCTGCGCTGTGCTGCGCTGTGCTGCGCTGTGCTGCGCTGTGCTGCGCTGTGCTGCGCTGTGCTGCGCTGTGCTGCGCTGTGCTGCGCTGTGCTGCGCTGTGCTGCGCTGTGCTGTGCTGCGCTGTGCTGCGCTGTGCTGCGCTGTGCTGCGCTGTGCTGCGCTGTGCTGCGCTGTGCTGCGCTGTGCTGCGCTGTGCTGCGCTGTGCTGCGCTGTGCTGCGCTGTGCTGCGCTGTGCTGCGCTGTGCTGCGCTGTGCTGCGCTGTGCTGCGCTGTGCTGCGCTGTGCTGCGCTGTGCTGCGCTGTGCTGCGCTGTGCTGCGCTGTGCTGCGCTGTGCTGCGCTGTGCTGCGCTGTGCTGCGCTGTGCTGCGCTGTGCTGCGCTGTGCTGCGCTGTGCTGCGCTGCGCTGCGCTGCGCTGCGCTGCGCTGTGCTGCGCTGTGCTGCGCTGTGCTGCGCTGTGCTGCGCTGTGCTGCGCTGTGCTGTGCTGTGCTGTGCTGTGCTGTGCTGCGCTGTGCTGCGCTGTGCTGTGCTGTGCTGTGCTGCGCTGTGCTGCGCTGTGCTGCGCTGTGCTGCGCTGTGCTGCGCTGTGCTGCGCTGTGCTGCGCTGTGCTGCGCTGTGCTGCGCTGTGCTGCGCTGTGCTGCGCTGTGCTGCGCTGTGCTGCGCTGTGCTGCGCTGTGCTGCGCTGTGCTGCGCTGTGCTGCGCTGTGCTGCGCTGTGCTGCGCTGTGCTGCGCTGTGCTGCGTTGTGCTGCGCTGTGCTGCGCTGTGCTGTGCTGTGCTGTGCTGCGCTGTGCTGCGCTGTGCTGTGCTGTGCTGTGCTGTGCTGTGCTGTGCTGCGCTGTGCTGCGCTGCGCTGTGCTGCGCTGCGCTGTGCTGTGCTGCGCTGCGCTGTGCTGCGCTGCGCTGCGCTGCGCTGCGCTGCGCTGTGCTGCGCTGTGCTGCGCTGTGCTGTGCTGTGACGTGCCGTGCTGCGCTGAGCTGCGTTTTTTGCTGTGCTGTGCTGCGTTTTGTGCTGTGCTGTGCCGCGTTTTGTGCTGCGTTATGATGTGCTGTGATGTGCTGTGTTGAGGTCTGTGCTGTCTCGTGTCGTTGCTGTAGGTCTGTGAGGCAATCTGACTCGCTGAACGTGTTCTGGGCCGTCATGAGGATGTTATCAGCAGCCACCACTAGTCTGTCGGGCGGTCAAATTGGATTGTAAAAATGAACTGATCGAGAATTTGACCTCACTGTGACCGTGATCCCTCCCTGCTGTGCAGACGCGGCTGATCCAGGATCTGACCTGACGGTGACTCTGATCCCTCCCTGCTGAGCAGACGCGGCTGATCCAGGATCTGACCTGACGGTGACTCTGATCCCTCCCTGCTGTGCAGACGCGGCTGATCCAGGATCTGACCTGACGGTGACTCTGATCCCTCCCTCCCTGCTATGCAGACGCGGCTGATCCAGGATCTGACCTGACTGTGACTCTGATCCCTCCCTGCTGTGCAGACGCGGCTGATCCAGGATCTGACCTGACGGTGACTCTGGTCCCTCCCTGCTCTGCAGACGCGGCTGATCCAGGATCTGACCTGACAGTGACTCTGATCCCTCCCTCCCTGCTATGCAGACGCGGCTGATCCAGGATCTGACCTGACTGTGACTCTGATCCCTCCCTGCTGTGCAGACGCGGCTGATCCAGGATCTGATGGGTAATGACACGGTCACACTGAAGCTGGCCTGGTACGTGAAGAGGCTGTCCAACTCGGCTGCGGTTGCTGCCGAGTCTCTTGACTTCAGGAAGGTGCCACTGCCGGCCTATACCAGTAAGTTGACGGCGCCAATCACATACACCTGTTGCTATTCGCAATATAGCTGCCGGTTTTTATCCATAGGCTAATACATGATATACTATGATATGATATACTCTGATCATGCGGACTATTTGTGAACTTTGACAACCATTTCCTGGGTGTTTGTGGGCATTTCGTGGGGGGGGGGGGGGGGGGGGGGCTAGGGGCTATTTTTTGCCCCCCCCTCCCGTTATTTTGCAATAATTCCTAAACGAACACCCGTATCGTCACCAAACTTGCAGTAACCTCTCTCACATCAATTCTACACATGTTGGCAAAATTAAAAATATAAGGCTATGATAGGTCAACCGGGAATGACGTCAGAGTGACGTCATGTTCTTCGGTTTTTGTTGCAAAATAATGGTTTGCGGAAAACGCTGTCAAAGGTACGATATTTGAGGTAAACTAAATTGTATTAAATCAAATTACTGACAATAGATCGGGCTATCAAACTGCTATCTCGGATTTTTTAGTTTTTTTGAAATGCAAAATTTTGAGTAATCCAGACATTTTTTTTTAAACAAAATTTTCAAGAAGAAATCAGAATTATCCAAAAACCGGAATTTATGTGCTCGAGACGTATGCGGTGAATATGTGTACCAAATTTAAAGTCGATATCTTGAAAAATGACCGAGTTATGACCTTTAAATGACAAAAATCGACCACTTCTCACAGCATTACTATGACAAAAAACGCATTTCCTTTTTTGATTTTTACTTCTATTTATATGGAACAAACAATGTTCTAAGGTCATTTTTCGCGTTCTAGACGAAAAACAACCCCATAAACATGTGTTACAACGCCTAATGACCGTAATCTGCAGTTTGACCTCGTGACCTCGGATGACCTTGACCTGACCCAAGGTCATAAACAGCTTAGAAAGGTATTTAGAAGTGTCAGACACACGAATCATACCGATTTATCAACGGCTTATGCGTTTAATATCGCAATTTTGCGCGACAATTCCATCCATAGAGACCTTTTGACACGGTCAAACATTTTGTACTTGACCTGACCTGTGACGTCATCGGTGACCCCGAGGTCAACACTATTATGTTTCCCTCGATACATTTCCCAGGGCTATCGAATGCCGTTTGAATTTATACATTCGGTCCAGTAGTTCCGGAGATCAGAGGGGGGGGGGGGGGGGGGCAAAACATAGCCCCCCCCCCCCCCCCCCCCCCAGTAAGTCGCGTTATGAAATATACCCCAGTAACTCGCGGGTTAATGCATGAAATGCACATACAAGATATACCAAAATAACAGTAACTCTGTATATACTCATATACTGATATACAACATTCAAACAGTTACGGGAAACCTGGCGCCGAGCACGGGTCACAGAAAACTCGCCGAGAAGAGGCCTTGGCCGAGAAGTGCCGGTCGGCTGGAGAAGTGCTATCAAATGGAGTTGTTGCAGAAGTTGGCCGCCAGGGACCGCTAATGAGCCAAAGTGTTATGACGTCGCAAGCAAATAGTACTGCTAAATATTGATTTATTTATAAACAAATAAATAAATACACATTTAGCGTTAAATATTTAACTGTTACCATTTGCTTGCGACGTCATCACACCCTGGCTCACTAGCGGTCCCTGGCGGCCAACTGCTGCAACAACTCCAGTTGATAGTGCTAGCCGGCCGGTCGTGCATCACAGAGTCGCATCACCGCCTTTTCCTCCCACACACAGCGCAAATCGATATAGAGGATCACAAATATGGCACAGTACGGCCATCTCAAATGGCTGTAGGCTGCCATATATGGCTACTAACAAAGGGAAAGGGCGGTCATAATAATACAATGAAGGGAACCTCAAAATGACGATTAAGGTGTTTTAAACAAACTTATCGCATAATTACCAACTTTTATGCGTTAAACCCATCCGGAAGACCAATTGGCATCGATTATTGTTTGTATTCTAGTGATTTCCACCAAAAAAGCACCCTATCAAATAGTAGACAATCCTCCACTAATCCTCCACTAATTTATAACTGCTATGTAAACACCATTAATGTCATGCAATTTGTCAGTTATATCTGGATATTGCCTTATAGTTGGGGCATTCCATGACAGATCGACCAAGCCATAACACCCTACATATCATATTTCGATAAAACTACGTGTCTGGGGTTATCTGTGCCGTAGATTCACGCTGGGAAATTTTCAGCCCCGTCCGCCGAATGGTTTTCGAGTTATAGCCTCAGTCATCTTTTCGATGTCGCGCAAAGCTCTAATTTTCAGCGGGCGATATCTCTCATCTAAATCATGGGAGTCATATAAACCTATATATCATCAGAATCGTCAAACCATATAATAGTATGATGTAATCGTTTTTTAATTAATTTGTATTTTATTTTAACAGGTGACCTCATATCAGATTACGTGATTTTATCATGTGGCCTTGTAAAATTCCGATTTTTTCCATGCCAGATTCGACTTCGATACAAAGCCTTCGATGGTAAAAGAATTGGAGATAGTTTTTTTCCTCAAAATATTTCATTTATATTTTTGTATGTGGAAAAATAATGGTCACCTTAATAATATATTGGTCTAATGGTCTAATAATCTAAATGGCATACCAATGGTCTTAGGTAATAACTGTGCACGTAATTGTGCTAGAGAGCTTAACTCAACAACATTATATTTGCCTCGTCGAGCTGCATTCAATGATGCATAGCATGACCCCTGTAGGTCGCTCCATGACCTCAAGGTCACGTAACCTGAGGTTGATTTCCCAAATGGACTGGCTTGATTATGCAATAGATGATTTGTTGAACATTTTATTTTTATTTGGCAAATTTGCACATTTTATCTCTTGAAGACACTTTTAGCTACTTTAATAGCATTCTCGGTCTGCAAATAAGGATGCGAAAATTGTATGTCTCGAGGATCCACAGACGAATATATCGGCGAAATATGGAATTTTGTCATCACGTGATTTTGATCACTGAGTGGAATAGGTGTCACTGTGATTCGAAGGGCCTGCACCCTCCTATTCCACCTAAACAAAATCACGAATTTTAACTGAGAACATTACGAAATGACGTGACCTGACTAAGTAGTCAAAAATTTCAAAAAATCAGATTCAAATTTTCGAGAAAAAAAATACATTACATTAATTTGTGGTCAATGGCGATTCTGACGATATATAGGTTTCTATCATTCGAATGATTTATATGGGAGATATCGACCGCTGAAAATTAGAGCTTTGCGCGACCTCGAAAAGATGCATGAGGCTGTAACTCGAAAACCATTCGACGGACGGAGCTGACAATTTGACAGCGTGAATGTACGGCCCCGATAACCCACAACACGTAGTTTCATCAAAATATGAGAAGTTGTGCACAAGAAGTAGGACTACAAGGCTCATGTTATATATAATTGAAATCAGGTCGACGAGATAAGCATAGTGCCGTTGATTTGAGCTCTCTAACACAATTACGTGCACAGTTATTAACAAAGACGTGCTGGTGACCATGATTTTTCCAAATGCATAACTATAAATACAATGTTTTTAAGCTCGTCTGATTAGGCTTATCGGCTACTATAAACCTGATTAGTAGCCGATAAGTCTATAATTTAACCCTATTCCCTGCGGGGGGGGGCAGATTCTGCCCCCCCGGTGGGTTTTCACTTGCCGCTTCTAAACCGTTAGGCCTAGCGTCCCGAAACTTTGTGACTTTTCCCAAAATTGAATGGCGCGTGTTGTTAAAATTTTGAAAAAATCGTCCAGCAGAGGCGGTTCCAGGCTCCTGTTTTGGGGAGAGTGTTACGAATGCGGTTTTGCGTCGCATACTTCCTTCGTGGTTTGCAGTGCAATACATGTGTCAGAAACAATTTCAATGCAATATGCATCATAGATACTGGGATTGTACATGTTTTTGGGGCAGAGGCGCCCTCAGGATAAAACAATGGGAGGCGATACCCACCCTCAAATTAGGTCCAACCTCAAATTAGTAAGATGATAAAAGCTTTACGTGCATGGTGCCCCCATGTTTTTCCTGGATCCGCCTATGCGCAATATATTAAATTTAAATACGCCTATTTTTTTTGTCTCTTGATATATTAAAGACCAGTACATTTGAAGCTCAGAAACGTTTGGGGCATGACAATTGGTCGAGCCACTTGGCCGCAATGACCTTTCAAAAACACTCCAAATTTTCGTATTTTTTTACCCCTGGCCCCCGATTTTTGAACAAAACAAAAATTACCGGTTCCAAAAAGAGAGATCTTGTCATGACGAATCGAATGGCGTTTTCCCCCATCGAAATCCACCGAGCGGTTCTTGAGATCTAGGGGGGGGGGGGGGGGGGCAGAATCTGCCCGCAGGATAACGTAATTTTGGCCGCCCGCAGGGAATAGGGTTAATATAAATACAATATTTATAGAAAAATATATCTCCAATTTTTCTCCATCGAAGACACTTATGTATTGAAGTCGATTCTGGCATGGACAAAATTACTCATTTTAAATGGCCACATTATACAATCACTTGATTATACCTAATATCACGTGTTGAAATTCCTTTTTGTTTTCTCAAAAAGTATTTACATCATATTAATATATGGTTCATGATGATTCTGAAGATATATATGTTTGTATGATTCGCATGATTGAGATGTGAGATATTACCCGCTGTAGATTA
>JAXIVJ010011999.1:7500-41705 GCA_036785665.1 Chirona hameri | reverse complement strand
CTCTCTGTCTCTCTGTCTCTCTGTCTCTCTGTCTCTCTGTCCTCTCTGTCTCTCTGTCTCCTCTGTCTCTCTGTCTCTCTGTCTCTCTGTCCTCTCTGTCTCTCTGTCTCTCTGTCTCTCTTCTCTCTGTCTCTCTGTCTCTCTGTCTCTCTGTCCTCTCTGTCTCTCTGTCTCTCTGTCTCTCTGTCTCTCTGTCTCTCTGTCTCTCTGTCTCTCTGTCTCTCTGTCTCTCTGTCTCTCTGTCTCTCTGTCTCTCTGTCTCTCTGTCTCTGTCCTCTGTCTCTCTGTCTCTCTGTCTCTCTGTCTCTCTGTCTCTCTGTCTCTCTGTCTCCTCTGTCTCTCCTGTCTCTCTGTCCTCTCTGTCTCTCTGTCTCTCGTGTCTCTCTGTCTCTCTGTCTCTCTGTCTCTCTGTCTCTCTGTCTCTCTGTCTCTCTGTCTCTCTGTCTCTCTGTCTCTCTGTCCTCTCTGTCTCTTCTGTCTCTCTGTCTCTCTGTCTCTCTGTCTCTCTGTCTCTCTGTCTCTCTGTCTTCTCTGTCTCTCTGTCTCTCTGGTCTCTCTGCTCTCTCTGTCTCTCTGTCTCTCTGTCTCTCTGTCTCTCTGTCTCTCTGTCCTCTCTGTCTCTCTGTCCTCTCTGTCTCTCTGTCTCTCTGTCTCTCTGTCTCTCTGTCTCTCTGTCCTCTCTGTCTCTCTGTCTCTCTGTCTCTCTGTCTCTCTGTCCTCTCTGTCTCTCTGTCTCTCTGTCTCTCTGTCTCTCTGTCTCTCTGTCTCCTCTGTCTCTCTGTCTCTCTGTCTCTCTGTCTCTCTGTCTCTCTGTCTCTCTGTCTCTCTGTCTCTCTGTCTCTCTGTCTCTCTGTCTCTCTGTCCTCTTGTCTCTCTGTCTCTCTGTCTCTCTGTCTCTCTGTCTCTCTGTCTCTCTGTCTCTCTGTCTCTCTGTCTCTCTGTCTCTCTGTCTCTCTGTCTCTCTGTCTCTCTGTCCCTCCTCTGTCCTCTCTGTCTCTCTGTCTCTCTGTCTCTCTGTCTCTCTGTCTCTCTGTCTCTCTGTCTCTCTTGTCTCTCTGTCTCTCTGTCTCTCTGTCTCTCTGTCTCTCTGTCTCTCTGTCTCTCTGTCTCTCTGTCCTCTCTGTCTCTCTGTCTCTCTGTCTCTCTGTCTCTCTGTCTCTCTGTCTCTCTGTCTCTCTGTCTCTCTGTCTCTCTGTCCCTCTGTCTCTCTGTCTCTCTGTCTCGTGTCTCTGTCTCTATGTCTCTAGTGTCTCTATGTCTCTCTGTCTCTCTGTCTCTCTGTCTCTCTGTCTCTCTGTCTCTCTGTCTCTCTGTCTCTCTGTCTCTCTGTCTCTCTGTCTCTCTGTCTCTCTGTCTCTCTGTCGCCCTGTCTCCTGTCTCTCTGTCTCTCTGTCGCTCTGTCGCTCTGTCGCTCTGTCGCTCTGTCGCTCTGTCGCTCTGTCGCTCTGTCGCTCTGTCCGCTCTGTCGCTCTGTCGCTCTGTCGCTCTGTCGCTCTGTCGCTCTGGTCGCTCTGTCGCTCTGTCGCTCTGTCGCTCTGTCGCTCTGTCGCTCTGTCGCTCTGTCGCTCTGTCGCTCTGTCGCTCTGTCGCTCTGTCGCTCTGTCGCTCTGTCGCTCTGTCGCTCTGTCGCTCTGTCGCTCTGTCGCTCTGTCTCGCTCTGTCGCTCTGTCGCTCTGTCGCTCTGTCGCTCTGTCGCTCTGTCGCTCTGTCGCTCTGTCGCTCTGTCGCTCTGTCGCTCTGTCGCTCTGTCGCTCTGTCGCTCTGTCGCTCTGTCGCTCTGTCGCTCTGTCGCTCTGTCGCTCTGGTCGCTCTGTCGCTCTGTCGCTCTTCGCTCTGTCAGCTCTGTCGCTCTGTCGCTCTGTCGCTCTGTCGCTCTGTCGCTCTGCCGCTCTGTCGCTCTGTCGCTCTGTCGCTCTGTCGCTCTGTCGCTCTGTCGCTCTGTCGCTCTGTCGCTCTGTCGCTCTGTCGCTCTGTCGCTCTGTCGCTCTGTCGCTCTGTCGCTCTGTCGCTCTGTCGCTCTGTCGCTCTGTCGCTCTGTCGCTCTGTCGCTCTGTCGCTCTGTCGCTCTGTCGCTCTGTCGCTCTGTCGCTCTGTCGACTCTGTCGCTCTGTCGCTCTGTCGCTCTGTCGCTCTGGTCGCTCTGTCGCCTGTCGCTCTGTCGCTCTGTCGCTCTGTCGCTCTGTCGCTCTGTCGCTCTGTCGCTCTGTCGCTCTGTCGCTCTGTCGCTCTGTCGCTCTGTCGCTCTGTCGCTCTGTCGCTCTGTCGCTCTGTCGCTCTGTCGCTCTGTCGCTCTGTCGCTCTGTCGCTCTGTCGCTCTGTCGCTCTGTCGCTCTGTCGCTCTGTCGCTCTGTCGCTCTGTCGCTCTGTCGCTCTGTCGCTCTGTCGCTCTGTCGCTCTGTCGCTCTGTCGCTCTGTCGCTCTGGCTCTCTGGCTCTCTGGCTCTCTGGCTCTCTGGCTCTCTGGCTCTCTGGCTCTCTGGCTCTCTGGCTCTCTGTCTCTCTGTCTGGGTCGCGCGGTCGCGGTCGCGGTCGCGGTCATCAGACTCAGACTCTCTCGCTCAGATTCAGACTCAGACTCTCTCGATCAGACTCAGACTATCTCGCTAAGACGCTAAGACTCAGACTCAGACTCCGGCTTCCGCTCCAGCTCGATGACGTCTGATGGCATCCCTCCTGCCTTGGAGCGCGGACCGGGGGTTCGTACTTGATAGCGTTTTAAAACGAACTTCAAATGGCAATGCCTGTTTCGGATCTGACTACCTTGACGACCGATGAGCGACGAGAACGTCTGTCAGGTGTCAGACCTGACAGACCAGACCTGACAGTCAGGTGTCAGACCTGACAGACCAGATCTGACAGTCAGGTGTCAGACCTGACAGACCTGACAGTCAGGGGTCAGACCTGACAGACCTGACAGACTGATAGTCAGGTGTCAGACCTGACAGACCTGACAGACTGACAGTCAGGTGTCAGACCTGACAGACAGGAGGCCATGATCAGCCGTCAGTGACTGAAATTCAGGCCGACCATACGCTCTGTGCTTTTCTCATATCCGTCGGAAAGAAATCAGACTGCGTATTGTCCGCCGTTGACATGAGGCTAGAAACCACCGGACGTGCTTCGGAAATAGATTCCAGTAACCACTCGCAGTTTCGACACATTCAAATTATCGTTGATTTATGCCTTAAGCTGTCGTCAGCTGAAGACGCGGACTTGAACGAGCCAAGTTCGGTCATTTATCAACCATTAGACTAAACCGGGGAGGAGCTCAGGCCAGCCAGCTGCGCCCTATTCACGCCAACTTTCCCCACAAATTGACTCGGTAGTGGACATTGACAACGTCCATCAACTTCCAACAAAACTCGGGACAACACTGTCCATAAACTCCCACCTATATTGAGCGCACCATCCCACGCTATAGGGCGGTCAGCAAACAGAAATCCATATTCATGAACTGTCCGGGCACCTCCAATACAGAACAACGCGCTCAACATCACACAGCTCATAGAGTTGTATTGTTAGGGTTTCAGTTGTGAAATTCACAGTTAGCGGCCATGTGGGTACAACAGTTGATTGTCATGCTGTGGTCCAGCCACAGGATAACCAGCCGAATCGTCATACCTCAGCACTGCCGCAGCCCCCGCGTTGGCGGCACTAAGACCTGCCTGCGCGCCAGTCTCAGCCTGGCTGCCACCTGAATCGTCATACCTCAGCACTGCCGCAGCCCCGCGTTGGCGGCACTAAGACCTGCCTGCGCACCAGTCTCAGCCTGGCTGCCACCTGAATCGTCATACCTCAGCACTGCCGCAGCCCCGCGTTGGCGGCACTAAGACCTGCCTGCGCACCCAGTCTCAGCCTGGCTGCCACCTGAATCGTCATACCTCAGCACTGCCGCAGCCCCGCGTTGGCGGCACTAAGACCTGCTCTGCGCACCAGTCTCAGCCTGGCTGCCACCTGAATCGTCGTACCTCAGCACTGCCGCAGCCCCGCGTTGGCGTCACTAAGACCTGCCTGCGCGCCAGTCTCAGCCTGGCTGCCACCTGAATCGTCATACCTCAGCACTGCCGCAGCCCCGCGTTGGCGGCACTAAGACCTGCCTGCGCGCCAGTCTTAGCCTGGCTGCCACCTGAATCGTCATACCTCAGCACTGCCGCAGCCCCGCGTTTGCGGCACTAAGACCTGCCTGCGCACCAGTCTCAGCCTGGCTGCCACCTGAATCGTCATACCTCAGCACTGCCGCAGCCCCCCGTTGGCGGGACTAAGACCTGCCTGCGCACCAGTCTTAGCCTGGCTTCCACCTGAATCGTCATACCTCAGCACTGCCGCAGCCCCGCGTTGGCGGCACTAAGACCTGCCTGCGCACCAGTCTCAGCCTGGCTGCCACCTGAAGCCTCCCAGTCCCCGTATATCTGTTACACAGGCCGAACCAGGCCGCCGCAGCCCAGCAGTGGCTACTGACACGCACGGCAGTGGCCTCCCCGCCCGCTTCGCCTCGCCGGACTAGTCTCGGTCTGGCTGCCACCTGACTCCTCCCTGTCCCCGTATTAGCATCTGTTACCCAGGCCGAACCAGGTCACCGCAGCCCAGCAGTGGCCGTATATCTGTTACACAGGCCGAACCAGGTCACCGCAGCCCAGCAGTGGCCGTATATCTGTTACACAGGCCGAACCAGGTCACCGCAGCCCAGCAGTGGCCGTATATCTGTTACACAGGCCGAACCAGGCCACCGCAGCCCAGCAGTGGCCGTATATCTGTTACACAGGCCGAACCAGGTCACCGCAGCCCAGCAGTGGCCGTATATCTGTTACACAGGCCGAACCAGGCCACCGCAGCCCAGCAGTGGCCGTATATCTGTTACACAGGCCGAACCAGGTCACCGCAGCCCAGCAGTGGCCGTATATCTGTTACACAGGCCGAACCAGGTCACCGCAGCCCAGCAGTGGCCGTATATCTGTTACACAGGCCGAACCAGGTCACCGCAGCCCAGCAGTGGCCGTATATCTGTTACACAGGCCGAACCAGGTCACCGCAGCCCAGCAGTGGCTACTGCCACGCACGGCAGCCGCTTCCCCGCCCGCTTCGCCTCGCCCACTCGAAGGCGAGTGCCCGCCTCGCTTCCATCCACACTGAAAATACCGACCACCGGTGGTCATGGAGTACAGAGGTAACAAAAATCCACCGCTATTCTCTGTAACATCACGGAAACTCCTGATTTGGGGCTAGGAAAACAACACGGTGGACAAGAAATGGCAACAAATAGGAAAACAACACGGTGGACAAGAAATGGCAACAAATAGGAAAACAAGTAGGCATTTTCTGATACGAAGATTCCTAGAATCCACCTTTTGATGAGCGAATGCCTTCTATACGCTGTTTTGCAAACCATGCAATCCAATGTTTCCTTAATGGTGCAGCAGTGTTTTGTCGAGTTGTTCACCCCTGCGGCGGCCAGTGGCTTATACACGGAGATACGCTGATGCCTTCGTAACGCAGCCAGATGTTGTTCACACGTCGCGACCATAGCGTCCTGGCGGTGGTACTGAACCTGCCTTTCTCTGAGTGCACCGGCAGACAGAGCAGGCTCGGACAGTCGGGGACTGTTTTAGCGAGTTTGTCTCCCGAAGTGTAACATCTCTGTCCGCTATTCGAATAATTCCTAAACGTATTATGTTTATTATCTCCTATCCAGAGGTGTAGGTTCCTATTCAGTTGGGGGGCTTCAGCCCCCCTCCAACTAGGGCTGCAGCCCCCCCCCCCCCCCAACTTTGACGAAGAGGTGGGTCTAATCCGGGAGAAATCTGCATTTTGTGGATTTTGATGGTACTTTAAGCGATGTTTTCCAGCTCAGCCCTCCACCCCCCCCCCCCCCCTAACTTGTTTCGAAAAGCTACGCCCCTGCTCCTATCTCCTACTAAGTTAAAAGTGGCACACTCGAAATATGAATTGAATTGCTGTGTTTATGATTTCAGCAGCAAAACAAAAATATTTTAAAACTAACATTGGCAATAAGACCGCGAGGATATTTTGCTGTTGGTATATGGTGATTATCAGTAGATATATTTTGTTTTAATTATTCTGAATGTTTGTGTGATATTCAGCAATCGGATTGATTTATTGGGGATATTCAACAATCTGATTGATTGGTTGGGGGTATTCAGCAATCTGATTGATTGGTTGGGGATATTCAGCTATCTCATTGATTGGTTTGGGATATTCAGCAATCTGATTGATTGGTTGGGGATATTCAGCAATCTGATTGATTGGTTGGGGATATTATCTTCGAAGATATAAATCTTCGTATCAGAAAATGCCTACTTGTTTTCCTATTTGTTGCCATTTCTTGTCCACCGTGTTGTTTTCCTATTTGTTGCCATTTCTTGTCCACCGTGTTGTTTTCCTAGCCCCAAATCAGGAGTTTCCGTGATGTTACAGAGAATAGCGGTGGATTTTTGTTACCTCTGTACTCCATGGCCACCGGTGGTCGGTATTTTCAGTGTGGATGGAAGCGAGGCGGGCACTCGCCTTCGAGTGGGCGAGGCGAAGCGGGCGGGGAAGCGGCTGCCGTGCGTGGCAGTAGCCACTCACTGCTGGGCTGCGGTGACCTGGTTCGGCCTGTGTAACAGATATACGGCCACTGCTGGGCTGCGGTGACCTGGTTCGGCCTGTGTAACAGATATACGGCCACTGCTGGGCTGCGGTGACCTGGTTCGGACTGTGTAACAGATATACGGCCACTGCTGGGCTGCGGTGGCCTGGTTCGGCCTGTGTAACAGATATACGGCCACTGCTGGGCTGCGGTGACCTGGTTCGGCCTGTGTAACAGATATACGGTCACTGCTGGGCTGCGGTGGCCTGGTTCGGCCTGTGTAACAGATATACGGCCACTGCTGGGCTGCGGTGGCCTGGTTCGGCCTGTGTAACAGATATACAGCCACTGCTGGGCTGCGGTGACCTGGTTTGGCCTGTGTAACAGATATACGGCCACTGCTGGGCTGCGGTGACCTGGTTCGGCCTGGGTAACAGATGCTAATACGGGGACAGGGAGGCGGCAGGTGGCAGCCAGACCGAGACTAGTCCGGCGAGGCGAAGCGGGCGGGGAGGCCACTGCCGTGCGTGTCAGTAGCCACTGCTGGGCTGCGGCGGCCTGGTTCGGCCTGTGTAACAGATATACGGGGACTGGGAGGCTTCAGGTGGCAGCCAGGCTGAGACTGGTGCGCAGGCAGGTCTTAGTGCCGCCAACGCGGGGCTGCGGCAGTGCTGAGGTATGACGATTCAGGTGGCAACTTTGACGAAGAGGTGGGTCTAATCCGGGAGAAATCTGCATTTTGTGGATTTTGATGGTACTTTAAGCGATGTTTTCCAGCTCAGCCCTCCACCCCCCCCCTAACTTGTTTCGAAAAGCTACGCCCCTGCTCCTATCTCCTACTAAGTTAAAAGTGGCACACTCGAAATATGAATTGAATTGCTGTGTTTATGATTTCAGCAGCAAAACAAAAAGATTTTAAAACTAACATTGGCAATAAGACCGCGAGGATATTTTGCTGTTGGTATATGGTGATTATCAGTAGATATATTTTGTTTTAATTATTCTGAATGTTTGTGTGATATTCAGCAATCGGATTGATTTATTGGGGATATTCAACAATCTGATTGATTGGTTGGGGATATTCAGCAATCTGATTGATTGGTTGGGGATATTCAGCAATCTGATTGATTGGTTGGGGATATTCAGCAATCTGATTGATTGGTTGGGGATATTCAGCAATCTGATTGATTGGTTGGGGATATTCAGCAATCTGATTGATTGGTTGGGATATTCAGCAATCTGATTGATTGGTTGGGGATATTCAGCAATCCGATTGATTGGTTGGGGATATTCAGCAATCTGATTGATTGGTTGGGGATATTCAGCAATCTGATTGATTGGTTGGGGATATTCAGCAATCGGATTGATTGGTTGGGATGCGAATTTCGGATATCAGCCGAGGCAGCGGGAGGTTTTCGATTTGAATCCCTTTCTGGGATACATGCCTTTGTCTGGTTGGGAGTTGCCCGGAACTTAAAACGGATGCCACATCTCTGGCTGGGCAGTGTTCCGTATCGACTGGTGAGCGCTGTATACCCGTGTTCGGAGGAGTTCAGTTCAGTTCATATATTGGCGAATCATTCCACGTTGTGGTTTAGTGTTTGATCCGTTTCAAAAACACCGTCAAGATGAGTACATAGAGGCATACACATTACACATACATCGGTCAAGGACGCTAGAGACTTCTCCCGTCACACACTCGGGAAGGCGCTAGTACATATGCCTAAATCAGACGCATACATGTTAATACAGATGCAAATACAAATGCTAAACCATCTTTGCACCAAAGATGAGATGTCAAATCACAGATGATGTGGTATAGCGGCGAGAAGATCTGGTAGCGTACGAGCAGCCGAGGCGGCTGTCGGCAGGTTGTTCCAGGACTGAGATGCGCGGTATGAAAAAGTACTGCGAGCCAAGGAAAGCCGAAACGGTGGAAGCTGTAACTCGCCAATGACTGTTGCGCGAGTAACTCGCTGCGACACGGCCGAACGTCGGACAAATAACGACTGGACAGCTTTCGGAGTGTTTGCATCATTCAAAGGCTTGAAGACTTTGATGCAGTCACGATGTTTGACCAGGTCGTCAATTTTGCGCCAGCCAAGTTGATCTAAAATAGGCGAGATGTGGTCAAATTTTCGAGCACCTGTCACTATCCGAGCCGCAAAATGTATTAGTTTTTTTAATTCTGTGCAAGTGACAGGCTGCAGCTCCACCCCTGGAGTGTCGGTGCCGGTCGGCGGACCGCTTCTATAGTTATGCTGTGTGGCGCTCTATCGCCATCTGTCGCGCCCCGGCGCCGCCGCCGCCGCCGACACGGCTCGCCTCCGTCCGACAGATACCCAGCCACGGGACGGCTTCACTCGGCAGAACTCTGATATAAAGCCGCCGTCTTCAGCGGCTCTGTGCTGTGATTTACAGTGGCACACCATCGAAATGTCACACCGCGTTTATCTATTTCTGAGCTTATCCAAGCGGTGGTATTGCACCGTTTGCGTTTTACCGACAGCAAAGTAATATCAAAACATTGCTGTCGAACCAATAGAAAATGAAATAAAACTGTGGGTCGAAATAAAGCACCGAGTTCTGTAACGTCCACGTTTGTTGCAAAATCCATCGCGCCTTGGCTTGCGTTCGAGGATAATTACATTAGGATCGGCATGTGTATTGTCTTCAGGTATTGATCGGCACCGGGATTTGTCGTCCTGACGACTGATGGATGATGGAAGTCTATCCAGTGTGTGACCGTGTGATGAACCCACTCCCACTATCTTACTTTGGATTATACAATGTCATTGGACGGCCGCTAGAATCAATGTTTCCGCTGGCAGTTTGTGATGCAGCAGTTCTACAGGATAAGGGCATTGTATTTATTTCATTTATATATTGTGGTGATATGATGGCTGTGGATAATCCCGGTATTTTATGACGAGGACACGGTATTATCCTGGTGTTTAACCCTCGCCAGTGCAGAGAGGGGGGGTTGATGCCACCCCCTCGGTTTTTCGGGAATAACTCGCGTAAATATCAACCGATTGCGATGAAACTTTCAGTCCCCTACTTGTGAACAATATTACACATTCTCACATTTTTTAAGTAGTAGGTCACATGACCCGTGACCTTTGATCTGTTTTTCAAGGTCATGTCAGGCGCAACTGGCGTCCCGTAGTATTGATACTGGTAACTTGTGCAGTTGCATAGTGTTTGTTGTTCAGGAGCATATGCACAGGTGTTTCCAGGTGACAGTTGTGGTTTCCACTGAGATTGTGACCTCGATTGACCTTTTCAGAGGTCAACCGAGGTCACTGACCTCCGATGACCACATATTACTTGTTTGGCTTCTGGCAGTTTCTAGGCCTTTTTGTGACGCTGATTTCAAATATGGGATTCATTTACATAATTATATGTTCCACTGGGGTCATGCGCCCCAACAGGTCAACCGAGGTCACTGACCTCAAATGACCTGACATGACCTGACATGACCTTTTTGGAATTTGGCAGTTTCTAGGACATTTTATGACCTGATTTCAAATTTGGCACCCATTTGGCATAATTATATGCTCGTTCGCGATTCTAGCTCTATTAAATTCAATTTATACGCATTTACAATTTGGTTGAATTTTGGGTCATTGACATGACCTCAGAGGTCACCTAATGACCTAGGACCTTAAAATCGGGTATCAATGGCTTCCTCTCGTGACAAGCAACACGCTCGTTTTTTAATCGAAGCTCTAGCCCAATTAGGGGCGAAATGCTAGGGGGTCGCCCCCCCCCCCCCCCCCTGCACGGCCACGCACTGATCAGACGCTGCACGGGCGACGGTTAACCTGCCGTCATTGACGGGGGGCGCGAAAAACGCCGAACTGACGTGACGAAAATGACGAACTTTCGCACTAGCTCAAAAACCAATAGAGCTATCAACGTGAAACCTTGGGTACCTTCTATCAATTTTACGTTTATGTGCAAAATTGAAGCAATTTTGTCGATAACATTGCAAATTTAGTGACGTCAATACACACGAGTTGGACGAGAAAAAAAATCAGCTAAACTTTAGCAGACCATATTTTGATATTTTTATAACAAAGGCCATATTTTGAGCAAAATGCAATCAAACAACATCAAAAGATATCAAATGGCAAGGGCTACAAAATCGCTTACTCACATTTTGGCTTCCCCCTTCCAAAAAAAAAACGTTTTTTCGGAAAAATACCTACAAAATCAGAATTTTCAAAGATGTAAAAAACGGAATATATATTAGAGAACCACCTATGGGCAATTCCTAAACCAAATTAAAAAACCTTATCACCATTTTTGACTGACTTATGGCCCCTAAAGTATGAGTAACTCATGACGTATATTTTTCAATTGGGTTTTTCGGTTCTTAATGACCAGCTACGAACAAATAAACGTCACCACTGCATTTCTGAGGCAAAACTGGTCTAGAAGCATTACTTTTTTATTTATATTTATTCATTTCGAATTTTGACCTTGTGTGACCTGACCTTGACCTGAGCTTGACACTAACTTCACTTAAATGAGGTCAGGTGGTAAAATGACTATCACTGTCGAATTATGCGTGTAAAATAACACATAAAACATGAGTCGCATGACTTTCGTAGATCTTTTTGCGCATAGTGACCTTTTGTGACCTGACCTTGACCTGTTATTTTTTTGCCGAAATTCTCACTTTAGCTCATGCAGGATGTCTATTATACCTTTGAGGGCACTTTGGGCGGTCATAGTTGCAATCGAAGGCTTTGGATAGAAAGTAAGAAAGTAGAAAGTAGATAGAAAGTATACACTCAAATACCTCGATTTTGACCTTTGACCTGACCGTGATCTGATGTGTCCTCAATTTGACATTTTTTAGTATGCTTTAGATGCGTCTCATTGAGAGCTTTCGAATGTCGCCTTGCGTGTCTCGCTGCGATCATTGGCTCGGAAGATAACTAAAGGTGGGGGTTACCCCCCCCCCCCCCCCCCCAGTCAATGGCGTTCGGCTGAGACCCCACAATAGGCCTGTTTACATAGCCATAAAAAGCCTCCCCATACCTACCAAATAATTTCCTAGGAATTGAGACTTTTTAGCTTTTTCTAATGAAATTTTCCTAGATTTGATTATCTACTTCCTTACGCGTGTAGTCGAATTTGGTGTGTGGTTAGGGACTTCTCAACTGCCAGTTTCTCACAAGTCAGGGATGGGTGCCTCTGCACGTGCGCACCTGCACACCCCTATCTCAGGAACCGCTGAACCGATTGCGTTCTAATTTGGTGTGTGGTTAGGGACCTCTCAATCGTTGCCTTTCCACAAATCAGAGGTGGAGTGCCTCCGCACGTGCGCACGTGCTCATCCCTATTCTATATCTCAGGAATGGCTGAGCCGATTGTGTTCAAATTTGGTGTGTGGTTAGGGACTTCTCAACTGCCAGTTTCTCACAAGTCAGGGATGGGTGCCTCTGCACGTGCGCACGTGCACACCCCTATTCTATATCTCAGGAACGGCTGAGCCGATTGTGTTCAAATTTGGTGTGTGGTTAGGGACCCCTCCGCCGCCGGCTACCGACAAGTCCTCGTCTCCCTCCGTCTTTACCTCTATCTCTCCCTCTATATCTCCCCCTACCCCTACCTCTACCTCTACATCTACCCCTACCCCTACCCCTACCTCTACCCCTACCCATGTCCCTGCCCCTACCCCTACCCCTACCCCTACCCCTACCCCTACCCCTACCCCTACCCCTACCCCTACCGTTACCCCTACCCCTACCCCTACCCCTACCCCTACCCCTACCCCTACCCCTTCTCCTACTCCTACTTCTACTTCTACTTCTACTCCTATTCCTACTCCTAATCCTACTACATACTGCTACTTTTACTCCTACTCCTATTGCTACTCCTGTAGACCAGTAGACCGCCGTAGTTGGCGAAGAACGAGCGAGCGCGAAATAAATGTTTGGTGAATTTCAACCCGATCGGGCAGGTAGTTCCTGAGATACAAAAAAGGTGCGCACGTGCACAGGCCTGTGCACGTGCGCACGTGCGCACCTATGAATACCTGAATACCCCGCTGAGGTATTCAGCCGAACGCGCCTGACTAGGAGAGGGGGTGCATATTCTGCCCCCTCGTTATCTTCCGAACCAATAACCGCAGCGAGACGTGCAAGGGGCAATCGAAAGCTCTCAATGAGACGCATGTAAAGCATACGTGAAATGTTAAAAACCAGTAAGGCGCCGTAGTTGGCGATGAACGAGCTAGCGCGAAGGAAATGTATGGGGGAAAACACATGTTTTATGGGTTATTTTACACGTCTAATTTGATAGTAGTAGCAATTGTCACACCCTGACCCGATACAATGGCCCTTAGGTGAAGTTCAGGTCAAGGTCAGGTTGCATAAGGTCAAAATTTGAAATTGAGGAATATAAATAAAAAAGTAATGTTTCTAGACCAGTTTTGTCCAATAAATACAGTGGTGGCATTTATTTGCCTGTATCTGGTAATTCAAACCCATTAAATGCAATTTAAAAAAAAAACGCCATGAGTTAATCATACTTGGGAGCCATAAGTCAGTCAAAAATACAGATGTTACTTTGCAATGTGGTGTGAGTGTCGTTCATTCTTCGTTATCCAATATACATTCCGTTTTTAATATCTTTGAAAATTTAGATTTTGTGGAATTTTTCCTAAACAAATCCGTTGTTTTTATTTTTGGGTTAAAAACTATTTTAAACAAAATGAAAATCGAGATAGCCATTTTGAAGAGAATGTCAGCTTCTTTTATTTGACGTTTTGTATTTGCAATTTGCTTTACAACTCAATTTGCAATGGTTTTTCAAACATTTATCGTTTTTCCACCAAAAGTGGCATGACCTGACGTCACTAAAACGATTATCTCCCAAACTACTTCACCAATTTTAATGACATGTTGAGAGAAGACTGAGAATGGATGCAACATAAGGTACGAACGTTTCACGTCGATATCTATCATAGTTTTCAAGTTATTGAGAAATCCGGGAGGGGGCAGATTCTGTCCCCCCCCCCTTCCCACCGGGGCGCGGGTTAACCCGGCATTGGCTGGAGTCTCAGCCGAACGCCACTGGCTGGGGGGGGGGGGGGGCGTGTTTCTCCCCCTGATTATCTTCCGAACCAGGTGGCAATCGAAAGCTCTCAATGAGACGTATCTAAAGCATACACGAAATTTTCCAAATAGATCACATGTCAGGTCACAGTCAGGTCAAAGGTAAACATTGAGATATTTGAGTTTTTAGGTCATGCTTTCCATCCAAAGCCTTAGATTGCGACTATTATCGCACTCAGCGTTCTCAAAGGTATCATACATATCCCGCATTAGCAAAAGTGAAATTGTAAGCAAAGGTCGATGTCAGGTCACAAAAGGACACAAATCTACGAAAGCCATGCCACACATGTTGTATGGGTCATTTTACACGTATAATTCGATAGTAGCAGTCATTTTCACAACCTGACACCATATAAGGTCAGGTCACATAAGGTCAAATTTGAAATTGATAAATATAAATAGAAAAGGCATGTTTCTAGACAGTCTCAGTTTCATGTTTCTAGACAGTTCTAGACAGTCTCTTTTCAGTCTCAGAAAAGAGTCCTAGCATTGATTTATTTGTATCTGGTCACTAAAATCCGAAACACGCTAATTTAAAATATGACGTCATGAGTTACTCATACTTAGGGAGCGATAAGTCAGTCAAAAATAAAGATATTGCTTTTAAAGTTGGTTTGGGTATTGTCCACATGTGGTTATTCAACATATCTTCCGGTTGCTTCAAAATATTTGAAAAGTTTGATTTTGAGGGATGTTTTTTAAATCGTTTTATTTCTTATTTTGAGGGTTAAAAAACTGTTCAAAAATCCGAGATAGCCATTTTGTAGCGCTTGCCATTTGATATCTTTTGGTGTTTTTCGTTCGCATTTTGCTTAAAGTATGGCATGTGTAAGGCCTGCCAAAGTTTAGCTGATTTTTGTGTCAGACTCGTGTGTAATGACGTCACTAAATTTGTTATATTTCGAATAAAAAAAATGTAGACAAAATTTCTTCGTTTTTGAACAGATGTATAATTGATGTAGGAGAAGGTATCTGAAGTTTCACGTCGACAGCGCTCTTCGCTTTCGAGCTATTACGAAAGTTCGTCAGGGGGAGGCGAAAAAGGGGGGGGGGTGCATATTCTGCCCCCTCGTTATCTTCCGAACCAATAACCGCAGCGAGACGTGCAAGGGGCAATCGAAAGCTCTCAATGAGACGCATGTAAAGCATACGTGAAATGTTAAAAACCAGTAAGGCGCCGTAGTTGGCGATGAACGAGCTAGCGCGAAGGAAATGTATGGGGGAAAACACATGTTTTATGGGTTATTTTACACGTCTAATTTGATAGTAGTAGCAATTTTCACACCCTGACCCGATACAATGGCCCTTAGGTGAAGTTCAGGTCAAGGTCAGGTTGCAGAAGGTCAAAATTTGAAATTGAGGAATATAAATAAAAAAGTAATGTTTCTAGACCAGTTTTGTCCAATAAATACAGTGGTGGCATTTATTTGCCTGTATCTGGTAATTCAAACCCATTAAATGCAATTTAAAAAAAACGCCATGAGTTAATCATACTTGGGAGCCATAAGTCAGTCAAAAATACAGATGTTACTTTGCAATGTGGTGTGGGTGTCGTTCATTCTTCGTTATCCAATATACATTCCGTTTTTAATATCTTTGAAAATTTAGATTTTGTGGAATTTTTCCTAAACAAATCCGTTGTTTTTATTTTTGGGTTAAAAACTATTTTAAACAAAATGAAAATCGAGATAGCCATTTTGAAGAGAATGTCAGCTTCTTTTATTTGACGTTTTGTATTTGCAATTTGCTTTACAACTCAATTTGCAATGGTTTTTCAAACATTTATCGTTTTTCCACCAAAAGTGGCATGACCTGACGTCACTAAAACGATTATCTCCCAAACTACTTCACCAATTTTAATGACATGTTGAGAGAAGACTGAGAATGGATGCAACATAAGGTACGAACGTTTCACGTCGATATCTATCATAGTTTTCAAGTTATTGAGAAATCCGGAGGGGGCAGATTCTGCCCCCCCCCCCCTTCCCACCGGGGCGCGGGTTAACCCGGCATTGGCTGGAGTCTCAGCCGAACGCCACTGGCTGGGGGGGGGGGGCGTGTTTCTCCCCCTGATTATCTTCCGAACCAGGTGGCAATCGAAAGCTCTCAATGAGACGTATCTAAAGCATACACGAAATTTTCCAAATAGATCACATGTCAGGTCACAGTCAGGTCAAAGGTAAACATTGAGATATTTGAGTTTTTAGGTCATGCTTTCCATCCAAAGCCTTAGATTGCGACTATTATCGCACTCAGCGTTCTCAAAGGTATCATACATATCCCGCATTAGCAAAAGTGAAATTGTAAGCAAAGGTCGATGTCAGGTCACAAAAGGACACAAATCTACGAAAGCCATGCCACACATGTTGTATGGGTCATTTTACACGTATAATTCGATAGTAGCAGTCATTTTCACAACCTGACACCATATAAGGTCAGGTCACATAAGGTCAAATTTGAAATTGATAAATATAAATAGAAAAGGCATGTTTCTAGACAGTCTCAGTTTCATGTTTCTAGACAGTTCTAGACAGTCTCTTTTCAGTCTCAGAAAAGAGTCCTAGCATTGATTTATTTGTATCTGGTCACTAAAATCCGAAACACGCTAATTTAAAATATGACGTCATGAGTTACTCATACTTAGGGAGCGATAAGTCAGTCAAAAATAAAGATATTGCTTTTAAAGTTGGTTTGGGTATTGTCCACATGTGGTTATTCAACATATCTTCCGGTTGCTTCAAAATATTTGAAAAGTTTGATTTTGAGGGATGTTTTTTAAATCGTTTTATTTCTTATTTTGAGGGTTAAAAAAACTGTTCAAAAATCCGAGATAGCCATTTTGTAGCGCTTGCCATTTGATATCTTTTGGTGTTTTTCGTTCGCATTTTGCTTAAAGTATGGCATGTGTAAGGCCTGCCAAAGTTTAGCTGATTTTTGTGTCAGACTCGTGTGTAATGACGTCACTAAATTTGTTATATTTCGAATTAAAAAAATGTAGACGAAATTTCTTCGTTTTTGAACAGATGTATAATTGATGTAGGAGAAGGTGTCTGAAGTTTCACGTCGACAGCGCTCTTCGTTTTCGAGCTATTACGAAAGTTCGTCAGGGGGAGGCGAAAAACGCCCCCCCCCCCCCCCCCCCCAGCCAATGGCGGGTTAAGGAAGAGGCATATTTGACCCGTTTAATTTACATACTGGCGCCCCTCTGGACCATGCCGCCCCTGTCACCAAGGAAATATGCCGCCCTCGGGCTTGAAGCCCATGACCTTAGAAAATCCTGGACCCGCCACTGTTAGAACATGGTCATAATAACTCACAAATAAAAGCATTCCAATAATTTCAATAACGACGTGGCATGAACAGTGAACACGAGCACAAGCGCCATCTATTCAAGCTCATCGCTGGCGACACCTGTCGGCGGTTACAGTCGCGCTGAGAGCAGTTTGCAGCTGATTGGTGCAAGCTTTAAACGACGACCAATCAGAATTAGCGAGACATCCACCTTCTCAAGATTTGGTAGCTCTACAGTAGGGTGACCCCCCCCCCCCCCCCCCCAAGTGTGTTGTCCGTGCGATCTGCCCATCCAAAACGGGGTCCCGCTCCTTTACACAAAGAATATACTGGCCAAATTTGGTCCTCTCCTTTGAGTTTTTGTCCCCCCCCCCGGACCTCAAGTCAGTGACCCCTACCCAAAAGTCAAAAATATAAGTCGTACAGACCTGCGCGTGTGCTAATTTGAAAGCTCTTGTTGAGTAGAATATACTTTTGTACATTCGAAATGCTCTAAAATGTATAGTTTTCGTTCAATGAGTCATAAACCTCTACCAAAACCAAGTTTTGGTGTACAGTACTCTAAAGCTTGTTTTTTTGTAGAGGTTTATTACTCATAGAACGAAAACGTTTAAATTTAGAGCATTTCGACTGTATAAAGGTGTATTATACTCTTTCTTTCAAATGAGCACACACGGAGATCTGTAGGACGACTTATATTTTTGACTTTTGGGTAGGGGTCACTGACTTATGGAGGCCCGGGGCCCAAAACTCAAAGGAGGGGGGCTGAATTTGGTCAGCAAATTCTTTGTGTAAAGGAGCACCCCGTTTGGGATGGGCAGCTTGCACGGACAAAAGTTTGTTTTGGGGAGATACCCTACTCTACAGCTCTCGACCGAGCTGATAAGCCACCATATGCGAGACATTCAGGCATATTCTGGAGAAATATAAGTATGAAACACCGAACGTCCAGGAACATGGTTTTCCCAAAAGTCATTGAATAACCTGTAACATATGGTATGTACTTGCGAGTAGGTCAAAACAAAAATTAAACATAGCATGTGCAAGAGTACCTTTGTGTATTCTCGTGTTCAAACAGCAGTTTTAAAACAGAATTAACCAATCTTTTGAGGCTAGGGAAATTGCATTAGAAAAAGATAACAAGTCTCAATTCCTAGGAAATTATTTCCTAGGTATGGAGGTTTGTTATGCTATGTAAACAGAACTAATGGCGGGATAATGACGAGGACACGTGTTCTACGTGTTGCTGTCGTTGTTATTGTCGCTAAGCATGTCATTTTTCGTGACATTGGCTTCAATTCTGTCAGTTCTGTCAGCTGTCATAAAGCTGCATTTCTTCGCTGGGCGGTTACGGTGGAACAGAAGGCGACAAAATGGCTGTGACAGCGAGCGACGGTGCGTTACTCGCCTCTGTTCACCGGGCGGCACAGGGCGGGGCACAGGGCGGCCGCTGCGCAGTGGGCGGATTGACCCGACACGGCGCGACACGGCCCGAAAGCGGGCTTTGGCAGCCTGTAACAATGAAAATGAGTATGTAGGTCCTCTTTTGGTGCGCTGATTTCAAATATGTTATCTCAAGCGAGATAAGAAAGGAAAATAGAGGTGCAATAACCCAAAATGAATGGTCACGACTCAAATCAAGCGTAAGCGTTAGCTAAATCCAACTGCTACATCCAATAATAATAGCGGACGGCTTACATTCCAAGCTAGTGTGCGAGTACCTATCATACTAACCTGGGAACTCTGTTGGCGTGCTGGTGGGTTGGTCTTTCGCGGTGGGCAGCCTGGCACATGGACAAGGACAAGCAGAAATTGTCGTTCAGCGACTCGCTGATAGTGCTTAGAAATGTAAGCTTACTTCGACACGCGGCCTCTCACTTCTTCTTAATTTTTAAGATGAGAAACCTTACGCTAGACTTTAGCGCCGAAGAAGAACCAAGATCCTCGCTAAATTGCATATCCAGGTACTCCAGTAAATTCGTCACTGAAAGGTTCGAGACACCGACATAACTCAGCAATATCGCGCCTGCTAACGCACATCCTTCCACCCTATTCGCGCGCGACTGGTGCGTTGTGACCTGACCTGCTTCCCGGGTCGCCTTATAGCACCGGCCCTGGCCGGGCCAGACCCGAATTTATTTTAAAACGCATCCAAATTATAGAAATAACAACTACTTTTTGATATGCTAAAAGCCAGGTTGCCTTATCGGAACAGCATATAAATGGGGAGCTAAAATCTCCATATAGTCTTAAAATCGTGTATCAGCGTGAATCAGCTTGCGCGCTGCGCCCAACGCAGCGGCGCTCGGGCAAAATGACTTGAACTGTACTTCCCGTTTGATCTGGTAGAGGATAATTGTTGCTTAATGCATGTAAATGGATTAAAACGCACTTTACATCACTTTACATCAGACACTCTGTAATATAAACAAACGAGCCATTGCGCTCACGGCTCACTGCCTATTAGGTGCGGGCTGCTGGACTGAACGCGCATTGAGAACCTATAGTAGGTTGCGCGAGGACGGGGAAAGTCCTCCCCATCCCTATCACCGAGGGAGGGGGATGGAGGAGAATATACATGCATGCAAAATATAAAATAAGGAAGGGGAAATAGGGAAGTCTCACCAAAAAAATGGTTAAACAATTCTGGCTAATAACGTAGTGAGCGTAATATGCACACGGGTAGTTTTCGAAATACGGATCCTTAACGACCTGTCACGCAAAGAGTTGCAAGTAGGAGCACAAATTTCGCAGTGGAACATGGAGTGCACAGTCTCATAGACATGCGGTATTATCTTTGTCTGGGTACTCGGGGTACATTTTTGGACGTCTCTTTACATATTTTTCGATAGTTTTGTACCGACCATTTGTCTATAATACTTTGGTGTACATTTACAGCATACGCGTGATTGCCAATAATTTTAGGTTCATTATGTTCTTCAGATTCAGAGCTATCTTTTGGTGTATATTTATGTACATTTCCTTCTTAAATTTGGCCACGTTCTCTTACTCCAAAGACACCCTGCCGAAATGTGCGGAGGGCGGGTCCGGCCGACGCGACCCGAAAGTCTAAGTGTAAGTTAGGTTTTTGCCATGGAATAACACCCGTATTGAAAAACAAAGCCCAGGACAATGTGGTATTTCATAGCATTTCCCGATAATTTAGTTTTGATTTGAACCGTGTCGTGCTAGAACGGTCAATCGGCCCCCAGTGCGCCGCCCCGTGACCCCGTTTGTCGGGTGCGACTGCGGAGGGCGCGACGCTCTGACCTTTTGCCGGTGACGCCAGATTGAGCTGTTTGTTCGGCGCCCATGCCCCCCCCCCCCCCCCCCCCCCCCCCGGCCACATCGACTGTCATTGCCAGCCCCGTACGGACGTGCCGGGCCCGGACACGTATTCCCAACTAAGGGAGTGGCTGGACACATCGGGCTTACTTCATTGTAGCGGCTAGAATGGTAGTTTTTTCAGCAGTCGAGCATCGAATTTATAATGCTTCCAATTTTCGGCATCCTTTCTGAAGTGCTGGTATGAATATCATTCGAGCTTTGAGTTGATAGCACTGGCGGTGTCCAGCATGGCCTCTGCGGTGTTAGTGGCCGGCTGGCCGTTCCCAACTAGAGACTTTCCAAACGGTGTTAGTGGCCGGCTGGCCGTT
Source organism: Chirona hameri (assembly GCA_036785665.1). Taxonomy (NCBI): domain Eukaryota; kingdom Metazoa; phylum Arthropoda; class Thecostraca; order Balanomorpha; family Balanidae; genus Chirona; species Chirona hameri. Next base: position 21,040 of record JAXIVJ010011999.1, on the reverse strand, counting down.
CCCAACTAGAGACTTTTCAAACGGTGTTAGTGGCCGGCTGGCCGTTCCCAACTAGAGACTTTTCAAACGGTGTTAGTGACCGGCTGGCCGTTCCCAACTAGAGACTTTTCAAACGGTGTTAGTGGCCGGCTGGCCGTTCCCAACTAGAGACTTTTCAAACGGCGTTAGTGGCGGCTGGCCGTTCCAATTAGAGACTTTTTCAAACGGTGTTAGTGGCCGGCTGGCCGTTCCCCAACTAGAGACTTTTCAAACGGTGTTAGTGGCCGGCTAGCCGTTCCCAACTAGATACTTTTCAAACGGTGTTGGTGGCCGGTTGGCCGTTCCCAACTAGAGACTTTTCAAACGGTGTTAGTGGCCGGTTGGCCGTTCCCAACTAGAGACTTTTCAAACGGTGTTAGTGGCCGGCTGGCCGTTCCCAACTAGAGACTTTTCAAACGGTGTTAGTGGCCGGCTGGCCGTTCCCAACTAGATACTTTTCAAACGGTGTTAGTGGCCGGCTGGCCGTTTCCAACTAGATACTTTTCAAACGGTGGATTTGAATCTCAAGCGAGATGTCTCTGTCATGCCTGTGGCGAGTAAATAGTTCGTTGTGTCCGCCTAGAATCCTATGCCTGCTCGCTTATAATATATGTTGAAATATAGTCTGGGTGGAGTGGTGGCCACTCGAGTCCTGAGATCGTGGTCCATATGAGCCAGGCATTACTGCCTCGCACATCTGCACTGCCTGGTATTGTGGTTACATCGAGTGCTTATGATTTTTACCATAACTATTTTACTAACTATACCATAACTACCATAACTATTTTACTAACTATACCATAACGACAATAACTATTTTACTAACTATGCCATAACTACCATAACTATTTACTAACTATACCATAACTACCATAACTATTGTACGTGTGAATATTTTTCAGCATGCTAAAATGCGAAATGTGCTCTTTCAGAATGAAATGGGTCACATTTCTTCCAAATGTCTAAGGAAATATATTTTACATTTGAGCCTGCAACTTTGTGTTAGCTATGGAGGAGGTGAACACCTTCCCTACTGAGAATCTGAACATATTAGACCAGTAAAATGCCTTTTGGGCTATGACCGAGCGGGCGCGGTGTGGCAAAGGCGTTTTACTGACCTATTAAATTGTTCATGATCTCCTTTCTCGAATCCGTCAAAAGGGAGTACGTCCTGAGCGCTGCATGTTTCAGCGTATAAGTTAATGCTTAGATTAATAATGCCATTTTTGATCAAGAATCATTTTGGTTCATTTCGACGTCTGCGAGTGCCACGTGCTGTGGTACCACCCCTATCAGAACGCACCACACCTAAATCAAAATTGATTTGATGGTCCTATCCAGTGGTGAAAACCCGATCTCAATCGGAGCAGTGGTTGTAAAGTTATTAGCCTCCGAAAAGCGTCTGTATGGCCGGTTCGGGCCGGTTCGGGCCGGGTTAAATATAAATTTGTCTAGTAAGTTGACTAGAGATCTCATGGGCGCTTCGCGCCAGCTCGGTAATAAGGAGCCGATCAGATGACAACAGATCAGATCAGATACAAACCAGTAAAACGCCTGTTTGGGGGCGATGACCAAGCGGGCGCGCACTGGTAAAGCTAAAACAGTTTTGAAATATGAAACGGTCGCCCAAAAAGACGTTTTACTGGTGAACAATTTAATACAACTGATTTTTTAATGAATGTATACCCACTTGAATCAGCAACAGATACCGCTCGGTTACCGCCGATTAAAACGTTGTACTGGTGCTTAGATAAATCAAGCCATTTTGGATCAAAATGATTTGGGTTTATTTCGACGTCTGCGAGTGCCACGCGCTGTGGTACCACCCCCATTAGAACGCACCATAACAAAATCAAAATTGATTTGATGGTCCTATCCAATGGTGAAACCCCGATCTCAATCGGAGCAGTGGTTGCAAAGTTATTCACTGCACTCGTTTATGAGAAATTGTGTTGTGATGTGTTCTGTGTGCTTCCGAAAAGCATCTGTATGGCCGGGTCGGGCCGGGTCAAATATAAATTTGTCTAGTAAGTTGACGAGAAACCTCACGGGCGCCTCGCGCCCGCTCGGTAATGAATTAAATACAAGTTTCGAGTATTGATTGGCACCTTGATCGGATTAATGTGCTCCATTGCTGACCCGGAGTTCTGAACGTCGGCCATGTCGTGCTCTCAGATGTGAGAGCTATGTTAGGCAGTGTTGGAAAAGTTCACGTTTGTTGGTTCCAAATCGACCAACACATTTTGTACTCCCAAATTGTGACTGGTAAAAATTAGACTTAGCTTAGTTTATGCTTACTTAGACAAAGACAAACCCAAGTCCCAACTTGAACTGTTAACAAACCAAACGAAGTTATAAAGTTACCTTGAACAACCCCAACTCACAGGGGGAAAACACCGTCAGCAAACAAATCTCCACCGTGCCTTTCACGCGGGTTATTTGCGCTGAAAGCGTCGCAATCGGTAAAGAGTCTCGGCAATTAATTTATCGTAACATCGCAACACAACAGCCACCCCCCCCCCCCCCCCCTCCCCCCTCCTCCCCTCCCCTCCTCTCCCGCTCAGCAACTTTTTGGAAATACGCCACTGGATTTACCCCCCCACACACACACACACACAAACACCGCACGCCCGACTGATTTGGTCATTAGTCCTTGATTTTCTTTATAAAACTTGAGATAGACGAATTGTAGTTCCTGGTGACCTTATCATACCCCATGAGTTTCAAATCGATCGTTCCAAAACTCTGGTCTGTTGTAGTGCTGATTTGTTTTGAAGGTAGGATCACTTAACGTAACCTGGTGACCTGACCTGACATGACCTTGACATCAAATTTAGTCAGAAGATGCAAAATAAATGTATCAATAGCTGTGCCAAATTTCATGGCGCTGTGTGGAACGGTTCCGGAGATATCAACCTGAGGGACTGACGAGAGTACAACTATAAGGAGTACAAATGTAATTAGAGTAGGTCCCTATACCACAACACAGTGTGACCTACACCAAATAACCCACCAATTATCTTCAAGCCCCAGAAAGAGAACAAGTACTCTATAAAAGAGTAACAATTACTTTGCCGACGGCGAAATGCTCTGAGATGCTGTTATCTCTGTAACATGGTGACTCACATTTGTGACGTCAGAAGCCTATTTGGTTTTGACCAATCGACTAGCTTGATGGAGAGCTAGACCAGTATGGATAGCCGTTAGCTTGCTTTTACCAGACTGGTTATTGATTCAACTGTTTTGGAGCGATTCAATCATGATTCATTTTGGATTTTTTTTGATTTTTTCTTTCTTTTAGTGACCAGATACAGACAAATAAATGCCACCTCTGTATTTCTGAGACAAGGCTGGTCTAGAAACATGCCTTTTGCATTTATATTAATCAATTTCAAATGTTGTCGTCCTTACTGTTGTTGTTGTTGTTTATTTGTAATCAAGTAGAGAAACAACGTAAACAAAATTAAATAATAGGATCGGTGCAAAAGTCCAAAGGACTTAAATCACGGCACCTTTCCAAAGATAAGCGTGGGACAAGTGACACGACCGCCGGAAAGAGAAATCAAAGGTTAATCGGTCGCAGCGCCAGCCGCCGCCGCCGCCGCCCGCCACCGCCTCATTCCTTATATTACGTAGCCCTGGAAGAGCCCCGCGAGCACCCGACCGTCGTAGCTGTGAATGTTGTATCCATGAAGATAGCGAGGGGCAGAATCTCCGCCCCCCCCCCCCCCCAGCGGGCGCGTTCGGCTGGAGACCTCAGCAAGGCGCGGGTTAACGGAATATCCATGTTGTGCTCTGATCAGTGGCGTCATAAGCGTAGGAACAGGGGACCATGGTCCGCCTTCAGAGGGCCCACTCCTGCCTCCTGAGGGCCAACTCTGACCTACAGTGGGTCCCTCTGGTTTCCAGAGGGGGCCCGCTCTGAACTCCAGAGGGCCCATCCTGGCTTCCATAGGATCCTATCTGGATTCCAGGGGCCCACTCTGACCTCCAGAGGGCCCCCTGTCCTCCATAGGGTCCACTCCGGCCTTCAGGAGACCCACTCGCCTTCCGAGGGCCCTCTCCGACCTTCAGAGGGCCGACTCTGGTCTCGAGAGGGCTCACTTTGGCCTCCGAGGGGCCATTCTGGCTCCCAGTGGGCCTTCTCTGGCTTCCAAAGGGTCATCTTCGACCTCCAGAGGGCCCACTCTGACCTAAAGCTCAGGCGGGTCCTTCGGGCCCACCTGGGCTCCAAGTGACGGGGGGGCAAAATATATGTTGGCCCCTTCATGGGCCTTTGGGGGGCCATGGACCGCATGCCCCCCCCCCCCCCCTTGCGACCGCCACTGCATTTGTTGGTCTTTTTTTTGCTAAATTCTTCTCTTTTGCTTAATGAGGAAACTTTGAGATAGCAAAAGAATCGCCAAGACGAGTAGAACTCAAATCTGCAAAGAAATCTCACATAGGGGGTTCTCTCAAGACGAGGTCAAAGTTTCACTGCCACATTCCTCCCTCCCCCCCCCCCCCCCCACTCAGGGACGTAGGCACACTTTTCGTGGCGTGCCTACGTCCCTGAGTAGCGGATCTAGAGGGAGGGGCCACGGGACCATGACCTCTCTCTCTCTCGAAAGGGCCCATAGCCGAGGGTCTACAATGTGCCCATTTTGGTGTGATGAGGCTTATTGTAATTCATAGAGACCCATTTCAGTCATTAGTGGGCCTATTTCATCATATAAAATGACTATTCTGACTTAAGGCCGGTACCCACCGCCACCGGTCAACAACGGGCAGGACAAGAACGGACAGGCAAGTTCCTGACTGCGATGTCTCCAAAAGTTGAAAATCGCTAGATCAAAAGTTGTTCAAGTTGAAATCAAAAGTTGAAAATCTGGTTGCAACGTTCATCGTCTGGTAACAACGGAAAATTCGGCTGAAGAGCGAGCGGCCGTGCCCGCAGAATCCACCTGGCGCACGCGTGCCGGGCTAGGCAAGAAAAGTCGGGTGAAGAGCGAGCGGCCGTGCCCGCAGAATCCACCTGGCGCACGCGTGCCGGGCTAGGCAAGATAAGTCTGCTGAAGAGCGAGCGGCCGTGCCCGCAGAATCCACCTGGCGCACGCGTGCCGGGCTAGGCAGGATAAGTCGGCTGAAGAGCGAGCGGCCGTGCCCGCAGAATCCACCTGGCGCACGCGTGCCAGGCTAGGGCTATAACCAAATAAGTTTGCTGTCTGTCAGCATAATATTAGGCATCTTCATTCACACTTCGCACTCTTGAGTCTTGACTATGCATTCCTATTTGCATTTGCAAAAGGGGCTATTTCAACACGCAAACCACTGTCCACAATGCGCACATAGACCTGGCAGTGCCGAGAACGGCACGGACAGTTCAGCAGTGTTCAACTTTGCAAAACTGTCCGTTTCCGACCGCCGCTGGCGAAAATGAAAACGTTCGCCGACGAAATCCCGTTGCCCGCCGCCACCGGACAGAAACGGAAAATACGAGGCCGTTTCGGTGCGTACTTTTTCATTTTTAGGCGAACCTCAATCTTCATCTTGCCGATTGTACTTTCCGTTGTTGACCGGTGGCGGTTGTTGACCGGGCTTTACAGAGGGCCCAAAATCGCCTACATTTTAGCCTACTGAGGACCTGTTTGGGGTAGGGCCCACCAAGGTTGAGGGGGTCACCAAAATCTGGGGGGCCTACTATTGGTGCGTGGCGGCCCATCACTGAATCCTGGATCCGCCACTACTGTCTAGAAAACGAACCAAACTCGCCACTCGGCGCGTGCCATCTCGGTGAGTGCACTGAAATGATAGACTGCGCCGCACTCCACTACTGCCATGCGGCGCAGTCTACATACCAGCTGGACTGCTGCAGCCTGCGCTCGGCGATTGTGGAAATGAAACACTTTGATATTGGAAATGGAGAATGCTCCCAATACGATTTGAGCAGGTCAATGAATATTTACACGAAGTTTCAGTTCAATTTTAAAATGGTACATATCGAATTTAACCCTCGTCCTACACAGCCTGACAGCCCCCCCCCCCTGACAGCCCCCCCCCCCTGAGGTTTTTCTTGAATAACTTTTGACACGTGAGGTGCTTCTTGCTGACATTTTTGGTAGCTGAGTTTACAAAAATTATACGTAGGCGGTAAAAATTTAATTGAAATTGGTTAAGTAGTTTGGGAGATAATAATGTTTTGATGACATCATGTTGGAAAAAAATGAGAAATATTTGAAAAATCGTAGAAAACAGAATTTAACGCAAATTGCAAACACAATTCACCAAAGATACACAATGACATTCTCTTTAAAATGGCAATCTCGGATTTGCACAATTTTGGGTTTTTGACCCCTATTTTTTTACTGATTTTTTGGGGAAAATCCCCACAAAATCAAAATTTCAAAGATATTAGAAAAACCGGAATATATGTGAGAGAACTGAGTATGGACAATACCCATACCAAATTTCAAAGCAATATCTTCATTTTTGACTGAGTGATGGCTTCCTAAGTGTAAGAAACTGATGACGTCATTTTTTTAATAACTTTTTTTGACATTTTTAGACAAGATACGAACAAATAATTACCTTTTTGTATTTCTGAGCCAAAACTGGTCTAGGAACATGCCTTTTTATTTCCATTTAATCAATTTCTAATTTTGAGGTTTTCTGAAGAGCAGAATCGCTGTTCTGGACGTGTTAAATCTGAGGTCATTCACCTTGACCTGGAAGGTCACCCGTTGACCTGAAACCTAAAAATCGCATACTGTTAGATTTCTCTCATGACAGGCAACATGCTGGTTCTTACCGCATTGCTCTAAGTTGCTTGGTTTGGAAGTTAACAGGGGGCCTGTCAGCCCCCCCCCCCCCCCGTTGGGCGAAGGTGAAAAAGCTCCCGCCCGTAGGGCGAGGGTTACATCGCGTTTACAAAGATTTTTTTGACGAACTGGTTTGTTATTGTATACGATGGACAGAAATGAGGGTATGTTCGATATGATGGTTGAAATTTTCACACCACCCATGGGCGTCGGCGGCGGGGGGGGGACGCCCCCCCCCCCCCCCCCCAAGAAAGCAGACCTTGCTTGTTTTGCTTAATTCGTTGCAAAGGATAGGAAACTTTATTTATTCTTAGCTCAAATTACATGTCATTTTCAACCATATATCGTTGAGTCCTTTCTTTGTACTTAAAGATGTAGGTACTTAATTACTTTGGAGAAAATACAAGTATGATATGGCAGCTAAAAGTTGGTACACAAGATTGGCTTCTGCTATGATTAAATGTTAAGTTCATCCATTCATTCACCGTTCATTCCAAGATACAATTCAGCCAAGGCAGCGAATAGCGTGACGTCATGGGTACATCCATCAAGATGCTGTGTTCAAACAGCAATCAGTTTTAGACTTTAGTCCCTTTGAGCCGCTGGAATCGATATAAATGAGTGTTATAGCAGCATGCTTGAAATAATTTTCAATGGTTCAATAACTCTCCATGCTAAATACGTTTTTGGAAATATATCATAGCAGGGGTAGCTGGGGTATTTCAGGACAGATCGACCAAAAATGTCTCGAAATAACACCCTACATCTCAGGTTTCGATCAAATTAAGTATTGGATGTTATCTGGGCCGTAGATGCACGCTTTGCAATTTTCAGCCTCGTCCTTCGAATATTTTTAGAGTTACCTACGCCTCGGACAACTTTGCAATGTCGTGCAAAACTCTAATTTTCAGCGGGAAATATCTCCCATCTAAATCATGCGGTCATACAAACCTATATATCATCAGAATTATCATGAACCATATACCTATTAATATGATATAATCATTTTTTGAAAATTAATATTATGGAATTTCAACCCGTAATATTGGGTAAAATCGCGTGATTTTATTATTTGGCCATTTAAAATTCGTATTTTGTATATGCCAGAATCGATTTCGATGCCTAAGCAAATTGGAGCTAGTTTTTGTTTCTTCTCTAAATATTATATTTATAGTTTGGTATTTAAAAAAAGCATGGTCAACAGCACGTCTTAGGTAATAACTGTGCACGTAATTGAGCTAGAGAGCTAAATTCAGCGGGATTATGCTCATCTCGTCGACCTGCGTCCAATGTTATATAACATGAGCACTGAAGTCGCTCTGTGACCTCAAGGTCACGCGACCTGAGGTCATCCGGTGCAGTCCACGTCAGATCGACGAAGTGATAACACCTTTTTGTCATATGTCAATGAAACTACGTGTCGGGGCTTATCTGGGCCGTAGATTTACGCTGTGAAATTTTCAGCTCCGTCCGTCGAATTGTTTTGGAGCTGTAGCCTCAGGATTTTTTTCCCATGTCACGCAAAGCTCTAATTTTCAGCGGGCGATATCTCCCATGTAAATAATTATAATTATAGAAACCTATATATCTTGAATATTTTTCAACACTGTTTTCAGAGACATGATCATAATCAGAATTGCTAACCTAACTCTTATATTGCCAAAAAAGATGTTTTAGTAAATAAAACACAAGATCGGAAGCCTTCAGCTTGCGCCTTCATCAGCCATGGCTGATGAAGGCGCAAGCCGAAAGCTTCCGATCTTGTGTTTTATTTACTAAAACATTTTTTGGGCAATATGAGAGTTACGTTAGCAATTCTGAAACCTGTATATCAACAGAATCGGCATTGACCACAAATTAATGTAATGCATTTTTTTATTAGAATATAAACTTTTGTCATATTGACACATGACCAAGTCAGGTCAGGTGATTTCGTAATGTTCTCAATTACAATTCGTGATTTTTCGGTGGAATAGGAGGGTACAGGCCCTTCGAATCACGTGACACCTATTCTACTTCAGTGATCAAGATCATGTGATGACATAATTCAGTATTTCGTCTGTTGATCCTCAAGGTATCAAATGTTCTCATCTTTATTCGCAGACCGAGAATGCTATACAAGTAGCTAAAATTGATGTTTTCAGATATTACAAAACATGACAAATAAACGACAATTTTCAATAAATCATCTATTGCATAATCAAGCCAGGTCATTCGGAAAATCAACCTCAGGTCACGTAACCTTGGAGGTCATGTAGCGACCTGCAGGGGTCATGTATGCATCAATGAATGCAGTTCGACAAGGCAAATATACCTAATGCTGTTAAGTTAAAGGGAGATAATCACCTTTTGGTTTTGTTAGCAACAATTGATTTGGCTACCGTTATGGTATTAAAATGATGTGATCTAAATTTAAGAATTAAATACAACTATTCCCTAATTCGAAGTTGGAATTTTGGGCAAATTAATGATCGGTAGTTTCACCTCCACTATTGGAAAGCGCAACATTTGAGTTTTGGTTTTCAACATTGAAGCTTTTTGCATCAATCTGTTGCAACGTTGTTGAATGGGCACTGATTAACAAATCGCCGACACTAAAGTGGGCGCCGGCCGGGCCTAGCTAAACTGCCGTTGGCAATGCAATTGGCAAATGATTGGGGATGGGGCATAGTTTGGGGGCACATATGCGCAAAACTTTATGTGCAGGAAACATATGTGCGATATATATATATAGATATAGTATATAGTATGATAGTATATAGAGGTAGTAGTATATATATATTTATAGTATATATATATATATATATAGTATATATATATATATATAATATATATAGTATATATATAGATAGATGAGAGTAGAGTATATAGTGAGGAGTATATATAGTTATATATATATATATATATATATATATATATATATATATATATATATTAATATATATATATATATATATATAGTATATATATATATTCTATATAGATTATATACATATTTACATATACATATACATATACATATAAGCTATGAGCATAGTCTTATAGCTTATACAGTATACATATACATGATATGACAGTATACATAGTACATTACATATACAGTATACATATGATAAGCATATACGATATACATAGACATAGTACATATACAGTTACATGATACATATACTTATACATATACATGATACATATACATATACATATACATATACATATACATATACATATACATATACAGTAGTCATAGAGTATACATATACATATACATATACATAGACATATACATATACATATACATATTACATATACATATACATATACAGTGTATGTGTGAGTGACATGATACATTTACATATACTATATACATATACATATACTTATACATATACATATACTATGTCATATACAGTATAGGGAGAGGTATGTCTGTTAATATATAGAGCATTACATATACATATACATATACATATACATATACATATACATATACATATACATATAGCATATACATATACATATACAATACATATACAGTATACATATTATAGTGACATATACATATACATAGTACTTAGTACAGTATACATAGTACATATACATATACATATACGACATATACATAGAATATACATATACATATACATATACATATACATATACATATACATATACATATACATATACATATACATATACATATTCATAGTACATGATACATAGTACATAGTGTCAGTAGTAAGTGATACAGTATACATAGTACTGAGTACTAGTACATATACAGTATACAGTGATACATAGTACAGTATGACTGTATAGAGTGTATGCTGATACATAGTGACATATACAGAGTATGACATATACATAGTATAGACATAGTACAGTATACAGTATACAGTAGTACATAGTAGTACATGATACAGATACTTAGACTTATACAGATACATATACAGTATAGCTGATACATAGACAGTATACTTATGTGTAAGAGTATGGTGTATAGTATGTCATAGTGTATACAGTTCTATGTGATGAGTCATGTTGTCTGTGTATGTGTATAGCATATACAGTATACAGTATACGATATACATATACATATACATATACATAGTAGTCATAGTGACATGATGTCTGAGTACTTATACATATACAGTATACAGTATACAGTATACATATGACATATGTGTATGCTGTATGTGTCTGTGTACAGTATGACATATACATATACTAGAGTACAGTGTATGAGTCTGAGTACGAGTATGAGTCATGAGTATGAGTATGAGCTATGTGTAGTGTACATGAGTACTAGTGTACAGTGTCATAGTACGATATACAGTGATACAGTGTCTGAGTTAGAGTACTGAGTATTGTGAACATATACTTAGTACAGTATAGCTGTACAGAGTCATGAGTACAGTATGAGTATACTGAGTACAGAGTACATAGAGCATATACAGTATACAGTAGTACTAGATACAGTATGAGTACTGTGTACAGTAGTATAAGATACATAGTACATATACATATCTTAGTACATATGACTGTGTATGAGCATATACAGTGTATTGTACAGTATACAGTGTACAGATGTCTGATGTCATGAGTACAGTTTCAGTAGTACTGATACATAGTCAGATACTGTGACAGTATACAGAGTACATAGTGTACTGTGTATGTGATATGTGTCACTACTACATATACATATACATATACAGTATACTTAGTACATAGTGACAGAGATTACTTATACTTGTATACATATAGCAGTATACATAGTACATATACATATACATATACATATACATATAGTAGTACATATAGTCTGTGATACAGATACATAGACAGTATACATGATACATATTACATATACATATACATAGATACATGAGTACATATACAGTATAGCTATGAGTACATAGTGACTGGACTTACTTATGCAGATGACATATGTCATAGTGCAATGATGCATGATGTCATATAGTCATGAGTCATAGTCCAGGTATGACTTATGACATATACATTGCATAGCAGTAGACATATACATAGATCATATACATATACATATACATATACATTACATATACATAGACATAGTCATGTGTATGAGACAGTGTATGAGTCATAGTACATAGTGCATAGTGCAGAGTATGCTTATGTGCATATGAGTAGTGGCATATGCATTGATAGTCAGATGGCATATGCCATATGCATATGCATAGTGGCATGATGACTGTGTCATATGGATGAGCATAGTGGCATGAGTACATAGACATATAGCATATAGCATATAGCATATGAGGCATTTTCATAGTACGGTAAGTGACATAGTACAGATAGCAGTGTTGCAGTATAGCAGTATAAGTGTCATAGCAGAGTATGAGATCGTGTATGTGTATGTGTATAGGGTCATAGTAGCTATGAGTATGAGTATGCTGTATGTGTATAGTGTATGATAGTATGGTGATATCAGTGCTATACATATACTATGTACATATACATATACAGATACTTATAAGTTACATGTGTCAGAGACTAGGTATGTGTATACATATACATATACATATACATATACATATAGCATATACATAGTACATATACAATATACATATACATATACATATACATAACATATACATATACATATACATATACATATACATATACATATACATATACATATACTATATATACATATACATATACATATTACATATACATATACATATAATATACAGTATACATATACATATACATATACATATACATATACATATACATATACATATACATATACATATACATATACATATACATATACTAGTATAGACATAGTACATATACATATACATATGACATATACATATACATATACATTATACATATACATATACATATACACATATACATATACATATACATATACATATACATATACATATACATATATACATATACATATACATATACATATCATATGACATATTATACATATACATATACATTACAGTATACTATACATTATACATTATTAACATATACATATACATATACATATACATTACAGTACAGTAGTACATGTGACATATGTATCATGATACATATACATATACATATACATATACATATACAGTATACAGTATGACATATACATATACAGTATACAGATACATAGTACTGAGTATAGACGATATACGATATACATATACATATACATATACATATGACATATAGCATATAGCAGTATGTGTCAGTAGACATATACGTGTATAGTGTCATTAGCATAGTACTGTGTATGTGTACAGTGTACAGTGTATGGACATAGTACAGTGTACATGTGTATAGTAGTACATGTTACATGAGTACAGAGTACAGAGTATGACATGATTCATAGTACAGATACATATACATAGTAGTATAGCAGTATACATATGACATATGACATAGACAGTATACATATACATATACATATACATATACTTATACTGTGATACAGAGTACAGTATGATTATAGTAGTATCGTGTATGTGTCTGTGTATAGTGTAGTATACATATACATATACATATACATCTGTGGTATGTGTCTGTCGTCTCGGTAAGTTACATGAGTACAGTGTACATAGTAAGTATACGAGTATCAGTGTTACAGATAGTCATAGTGACATAGTGACTTATACGAGTATGACATAGTACATGAGTACATGAGTACATATACTGTATGTAGTCAGTAG
>JAXIVJ010011998.1:17500-41705 GCA_036785665.1 Chirona hameri | reverse complement strand
AGCCCGAGTTGCTTAATGCCACTTTTAAAACAGGGTTATAGTGTGGGCCCCACGCTGGCTAGCCCAAGTAGGTGCTCGGGGCAAGCCTAGGCTCAAACTGATCGCGGGTCCCGACCGGGCTGTGCTGCGTATGTCCACCCTGGCAGAGGAGGTCGCAGGTAATTTCGGCGGAGAGAGATTCTTGGCCGTATACCCCCCCAGTAAACATGCCGACGTCGGCCCGACGTCGGCAGATGTCGGCATCTCGGCAGCGGCATTCCGATGTCGGCCCGACGTCGGCTCGACGTCGGGCTACACGTCGGATATGCTCTCTCTCTCTCTCTCTCTCTCTCTCTCACTCTCCTCTCTCTCTCTCCTCTCTCTCTCTCTCTCTCTCTCTCCTCTCTCTCTCTCTCACTCTCTCTCTCTCTCTCTCTCTCCTCTCCTCTCTGCTCTCTCCGCTCGCCCTCGCTCCTCGCGCCCTCGCCCTCGCCCTCGCTCTCAGCTCTCACTCTCACCTCTCACTCTCACTCTCACTCCCTCACTCTCACTCTCACTCTCACTCTCACTCTCTCACTCTCTCTCTCTCTCTCTCTCTCTCTCTCTCTCTCTCTTCTCTCTCTCTCTCTCTCTCCTCTCTCTCTCTCTCCTCTCTCTCTCTCTCCTCTCTCTCTCTCGCTCTCGCTCTCTCGCTCTCTCGCTCTCTCGCTCTCTCGCTCTCTCGCTCTCTCGCTCTCTCGCTCTCTCGCTCTCTCGCTCTCGCTCTCTCGCTCTCTCGCTCTCTCGCTCTCTCGCTCTCACGCTCTCTCGCTCTCTCGCCTCTCGCTCTCTCGCTCTCTCGCTCTCTCGTCGCTCTCTCGCTCTCTCGCTCTCTCGCTCTCTCGCTCTCTCGCTCTCTCGCTCTCTCGCTCGCTCCTCGCTCTCTCGCTCTCTCGCTCTCTCGCTCTCTCGTTCTCCCCCTCCTGAGCAAAACAAATTGTCACTAGATAAAACGAGATTCTCTGACGACCCGCTCCTGGTGACCCGCATTACAACATTGCGCAAACGATCGTTCGCTGCCATGGTGGTCGTGCTACATGCGTTTTTTAAAGCGCGTTTTGAAAGTGCATAGGCATCCAAGATCATTTCGAATTCGTTATCTGTGCAGAAAACAAGATTATTGGCTACAAGTGTGAGATAAAACGGGGCCTACAGAGCAACAAACGTTCCTGATTCTATGTAAGTAATTTTAGACAAATAACTGCGCAGATATATTTATTCGGACGTATGGTTATTCTACCTCCCTTTATTAGGTACATATGTTGTGTAACAATTTAATATTGTTTTTAATAACGCGCTCTAGCACTCGACGGTCGTTGTCGCAGCGACCGACTGTGACCGGCGAGGCCCACCGGACTGTGGGCGGATTGGACCGTTCTAGCAGGACACGGGTCAACAAATAAATTATCAGGAAATGCCTATGAAACCTATACGACTGTGTTCGGAACTCTTCATACCACATTGTCCTGGGCTTTGTTTTTTATTGCGGGTGTTATTTTATTGCGAAAATATAACTTAAACGTAGACTTTCGGGTCGCGTCGGCCGGGACCGCCCTCCACACATTTCGGCAGCGTGTCTTTGGAGCAAGAGAACGTGCCAAATTTGAGAAGGAAATGCTCATATATATACACCAAAAGATAGCTCTGAATCTGGGGAACATAATGAATCCCAAATTATTGGCAATAACGCAATCGCTTATGTTGTAAATGTACACCAAAGTATTATAGACAAAATGGTCGGTACAAAACTATCTAAAAAATATACCTATACAGAAATTTTGCAAAAAATGTACCCCGAGTACCCCGTCAAAATCATGCTACATGTCTATGAGACTGTGCACTCCATGTTTCACTGCGAAATTTGTGCTCCTACTTGCAACTCTTTGCGTGGCAGGTCGATAAGCATCCGATCCGCATTTCGAAAACTGCCCGTGTGCATATTACGCTCACTACGTGATTAGCCAGAATTGTGTATCCAGTTTTTGATGAGACTTTTCATTCCCCCTTCCTTATTGTATTTTTGTCATGCATGTATATTCTCCCCCATCCCCTCCGGTGAGAGCGATGGGGAGGACTTTCCTCGCCCTCTCGCAACCTACCATAGGTTCTCAATGCGCGTTCAGGTCCAGCAGCCCGCACCTAATAGGCAGTGAGCCGTGAGCGCAATGGCTCGTTTTTTTGTTATATTACAGTGTCTTAAGGACTGCTGTAAAGTGCGTTTTAATCCATTTACATGAAAGAAGCAACAATTATCCTCTACCAGATCAAACGGGAAGTACGGTTCAAGTTATTTTGCCTAGCGCCGCTGCGTTTGGGCGCAGCGCGTAAGTTGATTCACAGTGATACGCGATTTGGAGATTATTTTGAGAGTTTAGCTCCCCTTTATATGCTGTTCCAATAAGGCAACCTGGCTTTTAAAATGTCAAAAAAGTACAGTTTGTATTTCTATCATTTGGATGCGTTTTAAAATAAATTCGGGTCGGGCCCGGCCCGGGCCGGTGCTATAAGGTGACCCGGGAAGCAGGTCAGGTCACGAACCACCAGTCGCGCGCGAGTAGGGTGGAAGGATGTGGGTTAGCAGGCGCGATATTGCTGAGTTAGGTTTTAGTCTCGGTTAGGCCGGGTCATGCAAATCAGATTTCAGATTAATAGTAAAATTATCATGCGCTATGTCATTACAAGCCTACATTAATTTTTTTGAAATTGTATAATCAAATTTGGAGGTGCCAACCGGCCTCTTTTTAGGGACACTTTTGCCATTTTTTCGACAATATCGTACATTTTGGCATGAATAAATTGTTACGTTTTTTGAAAATATCATTTTCGAATTCTCCGTATGCTGGTTGACAGCCGTAGTGATTTTCATAAAGTTATCACATACATTGAAGCTGTTTCTCCGCATTTCCGTAAGGATTTTAATGCACACGCTCGCAGCGCCATCTATTGAGCGGAATTGCAGTATATGTACTAGGTGCAGTTTTCCGGCTGCGGAGGGCTGTAGAGGGGCTCCACCACGCGATGAAATGCAATACCAACAGGTTACGTCAGTGGCAAGGACGCAGGACCCCGGGGGGGGGGGGAGGGGGCAGCCCCCTCCCCATTTTCGGATTTTAGCATTACGCCTATTGGCGTTGCATGGAAAGAATCGACTTCAGAATGCCTCCGCCCCCCTCTGCTCCCCCCCCCCCCCCAACTTTCGGAGGGTTGCGGCGCCCTTGCTCAATGGAAATTGGATCTGGAGAAGACAGGACAGGTACCGGGCCGGGAGATAGGACAGGTACCGGACCTCACGTCTGGAGGCAAGACAGGTACCGACCCTCACGTCTGGAGAGACAGGACAGGTACCGGCCTCACGTCTGGAGACAAGACAGGCACCGGGCCCGTAGGCAGGGTAGGTACAAGACCTCACGTCTGGAGACAGGACAGGTGCCGGTCTTCACGTCTGGAGACAGGACAGGCACCGGGCCCGGAGGCAGGGCAGGTACCGGACCTCACGTCTGGAGACAGGACAGGTACCGGGCCTCACGACTAGAGGCAGGAAAGGTACCGGACCCCACATCTAGAGATAGGACAGGTATCAGGCCTCACGTCTGGGGACAGGACAGGCACCGGGCCTCACATCTGGAGACAGGACAGGCACCGGGCTTCACGTCTGGAGATAGGCCAGGTACCTGTCCAGTCTCGAGGGGCGGATCAAGGTCATGCAGTCAAATTTGTTTGGCACGCACTCCTCCCCACCCACTTTAAATCCATTTTCCGTGGAGTTAATCTGCTGGTGTTCCATTTCCGTCAGCGGCGGCGGAAAGTAATTTCCGGATGGAGGAGGGGGCAAAGAAACACAGGGGGACCCCTCGGCCAAAGGTCCCCTCCCCACGGCCAAAGGGCCCCTACCCACGGCAAAAGCCCCCCCCCCAAAAAAAAAACATGGCGCGAAATGGTATCTCCTCAGATTTAGGTAACTATATTTTGCAAGGCCTCCAAATCGTCGCAAAAAAACGTCGGACAGCCATGTTGAAGTTGCAGGCCTTCCGAGGGCCCGCTTATGCCGACTGAGAGCCCCCTTAGGCCGACTGAGGCCTTCTGTTCAACCATAGAGCCCCTCAGGCTGGCTGGGGGCACCTCCGGGCACTCGGCGTCAATTTTGCGGTAAAAAAGAAACAAATCTAACCAACTTATTGAAAAATTATCAACAAATTTACCAATTTATGGTGGAGGGGGAAATAACATGTTTGCCCCCCCCCCCCCCCAAGAAAAACTTATTGAGTGGGGGGGGGGGGGTACTTCACTGCCCCTGCCCCCCCCCCCCCCCTTATCCACCGCCACTGATTGAAGTGCGTGTGGAGCTCCTCTGCAGACCTCTGCAGCCGGGAAACTGCACCTAGTGCATAAATTGCAAGTCCGCTCAATAGATGGCGCTGTGAGCGGGTGCCTTAACATCCTTACAGGAAATGCAGACACAGCTTTATTGTCCACGATAACTCCATGGCAATCGTTGTCAAACAGCATACGGAGAATTCGAAAAAGATATTTTCAAAAAAAATTGTAAACAAATATTGAATGCCCAAATGTACGATATTGACGAAAAAATCGCAAAAGTGTCCCCCAAAAAGAGGCCTGTTAACACCTCCAAATTTGATTTGAAAAAAAATCCAAAAAATAATGTAAGTTTGTAATGATATAGCGCATAATAATTTTACTACTAATCTGTGCATGCTGGCAAAAACCCATCGAATGACCCGGCCTAGACTGTCGGTGTCTCGAACCTTTCAGTGACGAATTTACTGGAGTACCTGGATATACAATTTTGCGAGGATCTTGCTTCTTCTTCGGCGCAAAATTATAGCGTAAGGTTTCTCATCTCCAATATTAAGAAGAAGTGGGAGGCCGCGTGTCGAAGTAAGCTTAAACTTCTAAGCACTGTCAGCGAGCGAGCACTGTCAGCGAGTCAGCGAGTCATACAAAAGAGAACTTGCTGATGTATCCAAGGATATCAATCAATTGTCCAAACCAAAGTCATATTCGTATTTAGTCATACCCATTACTGCCCAACTTCAAGAACTCTGTCAAGGTATCCATCTTAAATACTCTTTAGGTACTCCCTTTAAATGCTCTTTCACTTTGGGAAAGAACGCTCGAGAACTGCACTCAGTTCCCAATCCATTACCGGCGTTTTGCTAGTAATCTAATTGTTGTTGTGTTTACGAGCCCGTTAAAAACAAGCCTGTTCGCTACACCACACAAATCAAGACAACGGGATTGGGTCAGCTGTTGTGTGATGAAATTTGTCTAAAGCTGCAGCGGCGCCCGCGGCGGTGTCTCACCTATGGTGGGTATCAGCTGGAGGGCGGGCTCCACCTGGCCGGCGGCCATCAGCAGCTGCAGTAGCAGGTAGAGCGCGGCCGGAGAGTCGGGCTGCAGCTGCAGCGAGCGGCGCAGCGCGGCCTCGGCGGCGACCAGCTCGCCGTCACTGCGCCGGCACCGGGCCATGTTACGGAGCAGGCGCGCCGCCGCCTCCGACTCTGCCCAGACCAGCAACGGACAGTGTCACAACACACCGCCTCTGTCCAGACCAACAACGGACAGTGTCACAACACACTGCCTCTGTCCAGACCAGCAACGGACAGTATCACAACACACTGCCTCTGCCCAGACCAACAACGGACAGTGTCACAACACACTGCCTCTGTCCAGACCAGAAACACACCGCCTCTGTCCAGACCAGCAACGGACAGTGTCACAACACACCGCCTCTGTCCAGACCAGCAACGGACAGTGTCACAATACACCGCCTCTGTCCAGACCAGAAACACACCGCCTCTGCCCAGACCAACAACACACTGCCTCTGTCCAGACCAGAAACGGACAGTGTCACAATACACCGCCTCTGTCCAGACCAGAAACACACTGCCTCTGTCCAGACCAACAACACACTACCTCTGTCCAGACCAGCAACGGACAGTGTCACAACACACCGCCTCTGTCCAGACCAACAACACACTGCCTCTGTCCAGACCAACAACGGACAGTGTCACAACACACTGCCTCTGTCCAGACCAGCAATGGACAGTGTCACAATACACCGCCTCTGTCCAGACCAACAACACACTACTTCTGTCCAGACCAGCAACGGACAGTGTCACAATACACCGCCTCTGTCCAGATCAACAACACACTACCTCTGTCCAGACCAACAACGGACAGTGTCACAACACACCGCCTCTGTCCAGACCAGAAACACACTGCCTCTGTCCAGACCAGCAACAGACAGTGTCACAATACACCGCCTATGTCCAGACCAACAACACACTGCCTCTGTCCAGACCAACAACGGACAGTGTCACAACACACTGCCTCTGTCCAGACCAGCAACGGACAGTGTCACAACACACCGCCTCTGTCCAGACCAACAACGGACCGCCTCTGTCCAGACCAGCAACGGACAGTGTCACAATACACTACCTCTGTCCAGACCAGCAACGGACAGTGTCACAACACACCGCCTCTGTCCAGACCAACAACGGACCGCCTCTGTCCAGACCAGCAACGGACAGTGTCACAATACACTACCTCTGTCCAGACCAGCAACACACCGCTTCCGTCCAGATCAACAACGGAGAGTGTCACGACACACCGCCTCTGTCCAGACCAGCAACGGACCGCCTCTGTCCAGACCAACAACCCACCGCCTCTGTCCAGACCAACAACGGACAGTGTCACAATACACCGCCTCTGTCCAGACCAACAACACACTACCTCTGTCCAGACCAGCAACGGACAGTGTCACAATACACCGCCTCTGTCCAGACCAACAACACACTACCTCTGTCCAGACCAGCAACGGACAGTGTCACAACACACCGCCTCTGTCCAGACCAACAACGGACCGCCTCTGTCCAGACCAGCAACGGACAGTGTCACAATACACTACCTCTGTCCAGACCAGCAACACACCGCCTCCGTCCAGATCAACAACGGACAGTGTCACAACACACTGCCTCTGTCCAGACCAGCAACACACTGCCTCTGTCCAGACCAACAACGGACAGTGTCACAATACACCGCCTCTGTCCAGACCAGAAACACACCGCCTCTGCCCAGACCAACAACACACTGCCTCTGTCCAGACCAGCAACGGACAGTGTCACAATACACCGCCTCTGTCCAGACTAGAAACACACTGCATCTGTCCAGACCGACAACACACTACCTCTGTCCAAACTAACAACACACCGCCTCTGTCCAGACTAACAACACACTGCCTCTGTCCAGACCAACAACGGACAGTGTCACAACACACCGCCTCTGTCCAGACCAACAACACACTGCCTCTGTCCAGACCAACAACACACTGCCTCTGTCCAGACCAACAACACACTGCCTCTGTCCAGACCAACAACGGACAGTGTCACAACACACCGCCTCTGTCCAGACCAACAACACACTGCCTCTGTCCAGACCAACAACGGACAGTGTCACAATACACCGCCTCTGTCCAGACCAACAACACACTGCCTCTGTCCAGACCAACAACGGACAGTGTCACAACACACTGCCTCTGTCCAGACCAGCAACGGACAGTGTCACAACACACCGCCTCTGTCCAGACCAACAACACACTGCCTCTGTCCAGACCAACAACGGACAGTGTCACAACACACTGCCTCTGTCCAGACCAGCAACGGACAGTGTCACAACACACCGCCTCTGTCCAGACCAACAACACACTGCCTCTGTCCAGACCAACAACGGACAGTGTCACAATACACCGCCTCTGTCCAGACCAACAACACACTGCCTCTGTCCAGACCAACAACGGACAGTGTCACAACACACTGCCTCTGTCCAGACCAGCAACGGACAGTGTCACAACACACCGCCTCTGTCCAGACCAGCAACACACTGCCTCTGTCCAGGCCAACAACGGACAGTGTCACAACACGCTGCCTCTGTCCAGACCAACAACGGACCGCCTCTGTCCAGACCAACAACGGACCGCCTCTGTCCAGACCAGCAACGGACAGTGTCACAACACACTTCCTCTGTCCAGACCAGCAACACACTGCCTCTGTCCAGACCAGCAACGGACAGTGTCACAACACACTGCCTCAGTCCAAACCAACAGCACACTGCCTCTGTCCAGACCAACAATACACTTCCTCTGTCCAGACCAGCAACGGACAGTGTCACAACACACCGCCTCTGTCCAGACCAACAACGGACAGTGTCACAACACACCGCCTCTGTCCAGACCAGCAACGGACAATGTCACAACACACTGCCTCTGTCCAGACCAGCAACGGACAGTGTCACAACACACCGCCTCTGTCCAGACCAACAACGGACCGCCTCTGTCCAGACCAACAACGGACAGTGTCACAACACACCGCCTCTGTCCAGACCAACAACGGACAGTGTCACAATACACCGCCTCTGTCCAGACCAACAACGGACAGTGTCACAACACACCGCCTCTGTCCAGACCAACAACGGACCGCCTCTGTCCAGACCAACAACGGACCGCCTCTGTCCAGACCAACAACGGACAGTGTCACAACACACTGCCTCTGTCCAGACCAGCAACACACTGCCTCTGCCCAGACCAGCAACGGACAGTGTCACAATACACCGCCTCTGTCCAGACCAACAACGGACCGCCTCTGTCCAGACCAACAACGGACAGTGTCACAATCCACTGCCTCTGTCCAGACCAGCAACACACTGCCTCTGTCCAGACCAGCAACGGACAGTGTCACAACACACCGCCTCTGTCCAGACCAACAACGGACAGTGTCACAACACACTGCCTCTGTCCAGACCAGCAACACACTGCCTCTGTCCAGACCAACAACGGACAGTGTCACAACACACTGCCTCTGTCCAGACCAGCAACGGACAGTGTCACAACACACCGCCTCTGTCCAGACCAACAACGGACTGCCTCTGTCCAGACCAGCAACGGACAGTGTCACAACACACCGCCTCTGTCCAGACCAGCAACACACTACCTCTGTCCAGACCAACAACGGACAGTGTCACAATACACTACCTCTGTCCAGACTAACAACACACTACCTCTGTCCAGACCAGCAACGGACAGTGTCACAATACACTACCTCTGTCCAGACTAACAACACACTGCCTCTGTCCAGACCAACAACGGACAGTGTCACAACACACCGCCTCTGTCCAGACCAGCAACACACCGTCTCTGTCCAGACCAGCAACAGACAGTGTCACAATACACCGCCTATGTCCAGACCAGCAACACACCGCCTCTGTCCAGACCAACAATACACTGTCTCTGTCCAGACTAACAACACACTACCTCTGTCCAGACCAACAACACACCGCCTCTGTTCAGACCAGCAACAGACAGTGTCACAATACACCGCCTCTGTCCAGACCAGCAACACACCGCCTCTGTCCAGACCAACAACACACTACCTCTGTCCAGACCAACAACACACTACCTCTGTCCAGACCAACAACCCACCGCCTCTGTCCAGACCAGCAACACACTGCCTCTGTCCAGACCAGCAACGGACAGTGTCACAATACACCGCCTCTGTCCAGACCAGCAACACACTGCCTCTGTCCAGACCAACAACGGACAGTGTCACAACACACTACCTCTGTCCAGACCAACAACACACTGCCTCTGTCCAGACCAACAACGGACAGTGTCACAACACACTACCTCTGTCCAGACCAGCAACACACTGCCTCTGTCCAGACCAACAACCCACCGCCTCTGTCCAGACCAGCAACACACTGCCTCTGTCCAGACCAACAACGGACAGTGTCACAACACACTACCTCTGTCCAGACCAGCAACACACTGCCTCTGTCCAGACCAACAACGGACAGTGTCACAACACACTGCCTCTGCCCAGACCAACAACGGACAGTGTCACAATACACCGCCTCTGTCCAGACCAGCAACACACTGCCTCTGTCCAGACCAACAACGGACAGTGTCACAACACACTGCCTCTGTCCAGACCAACAACGGACAATGTCATAACACACCGCCTCTGTCCAGACCAACAACGGACAATGTCATAACACACCGCCTCTGTCCAGACCAACAACGGACAGTGTCACAACACACTGCCTCTGTCCAGACCAACAACGGACAATGTCATAACACACCGCCTCTGTCCAGACCAACAACGGACAATGTCATAACACACCGCCTCTGTCCAGACCAACAACACACCGCCTCTGTCCAGACCAACAACGGACAGTGTCACAACACACTGCCTCTGTCCAGACCAGCAACACACTGCCTCTTTCCAGACCAGCAGCGGACAGTGTCACAATACACCGCCTCTGTCCAGACCAGCAACACACTGCCTCTGTCCAGACCAACAACGGACAGTGTCACAACACACCGCCTCTGTCCAGACCAACAACACACTGCCTCTGTCCAGACCAGCAACACACTGCCTCTGTCCAGACCAGCAACGGACAGTGTCACAACACACTGCCTCTGTCCAGACCAGCAACACACTGCCTCTGTCCAGACCAGCAACGGACAGTGTCACAATACACCGCCTCTGTCCAGACCAGCAACACACTGCCTCTGTCCAGACCAACAACGGACAGTGTCACAACACAATGCCTCTGTCCAGACCAGCAACACACTGCCTCTGTCCAGACCAGCAACGGACAGTGTCACAATACACCGCCTCTGTCCAGACCAGCAACACACTGCCTCTGTCCAGACCAACAACGGACAGTGTCACAACACACTACCTCTGTCCAGACCAACAACACACTGCCTCTGTCCAGACCAACAACGGACAGTGTCACAACACACTACCTCTGTCCAGACCAGCAACACACTGCCTCTGTCCAGACCAACAACGGACAGTGTCACAATACACCGCCTCTGTCCAGACCAGCAACACACTGCCTCTGTCCAGACCAACAACGGACAGTGTCACAACACACTGCCTCTGTCCAGACCAGCAACACACTGCCTCTGTCCAGACCAACAACGGACAGTGTCACAATACACCGCCTCTGTCCAGACCAGCAACACACTGCCTCTGTCCAGACCAACAACGGACAATGTCACAACACACCGCCTCTGTCCAGACCAAGAACGGACAGTGTCACAACACACTACCTCTGTCCAGACCAACAACACACTGCCTCTGTCCAGACCAACAACGGACAGTGTCACAACACACTACCTCTGTCCAGACCAGCAACACACTGCCTCTGTCCAGACCAACAACGGACAGTGTCACAACACACCGCCTCTGTCCAGACCAACAACGGACAGTGGCACAACACACTGCCTCTGTCCAGACCAACAACGGACAATGTCATAACACACCGCCTCTGTCCAGACCAACAACGGACAGTGTCATAACACACTGCCTCTGTCCAGACCAACAACGGACAATGTCACAACACACCGCCTCTGTCCAGACCAACAACGGACAATGTCATAACACACCGCCTCTGTCCAGACCAACAACGGACAGTGTCACAATACACCGCCTCTGTCCAGACCAGCAACACACTGCCTCTGTCCAGACCAACAACGGACAATGTCACAACACACTGCCTCTGTCCAGACCAACAACGGACAGTGGCACAACACACTGCCTCTGTCCAGACCAACAACGGACAATGTCATAACACACCGCCTCTGTCCAGACCAACAACGGACAATGTCATAACACACCGCCTCTGTCCAGACCAGCAACACACTGCCTCTGTCCAGACCAACAACGGACAATGTCATAACACACCGCCTCTGTCCAGACCAACAACACACCGCCTCTGTCCAGACCAACAACGGACAATGTCACAACACACCGCCTCTGTCCAGACCAACAACACACTGCCTCTGTCCAGACCAACAACGGACAATGTCACAACACACCGCCTCTGTCCAGACCAACAACGGACAATGTCACAACACACCGCCTCTGTCCAGACCAGCAACACACCGCCTCTGTCCAGACCAACAACGGACAATGTCATAACACACCGCCTCTGTCCAGACCAGCAACACACTGCCTCTGTCCAGACCAACAACGGACAGTGTCACAACACACTGCCTCTGTCCAGACCAACAACACACTGCCTCTGTCCAGACCAACAACGGACAATGTCATAACACACCGCCTCTGTCCAGACCAACAACGGACAGTGTCACAACACACTGCCTCTGTCCAGACCAGCAACACACTGCCTCTGTCCAGACCAACAACGGACAGTGTCACAACACACTGCCTCTGTCCAGACCAGCAACACACTGCCTCTGTCCAGACCAACAACGGACAGTGTCACAACACACCGCCTCTGTCCAGACCAGCAACACACTGCCTCTGTCCAGACCAACAACGGACAATGTCATAACACACCGCCTCTGTCCAGACCAACAACACACCGCCTCTGTCCAGACCAGCAACGGACAATGTCATAACACACCGCCTCTGTCCAGACCAACAACACACCGCCTCTGTCCAGACCAACAACGGACAATGTCATAACACACCGCCTCTGTCCAGACCAACAACGGACAATGTCATAACACACCGCCTCTGTCCAGACCAGCAACACACTGCCTCTGTCCAGACCAACAACGGACAGTGTCACAACACACTGCCTCTGTCCAGACCAACAACACACTGCCTCTGTCCAGACCAACAACGGACAATGTCATAACACACCGCCTCTGTCCAGACCAACAACGGACAGTGTCACAACACACTGCCTCTGTCCAGACCAGCAACACACTGCCTCTGTCCAGACCAACAACGGACAGTGTCACAACACACTGCCTCTGTCCAGACCAGCAACACACTGCCTCTGTCCAGACCAACAACGGACAGTGTCACAACACACCGCCTCTGTCCAGACCAGCAACACACTGCCTCTGTCCAGACCAACAACGGACAATGTCATAACACACCGCCTCTGTCCAGACCAACAACACACCGCCTCTGTCCAGACCAGCAACGGACAATGTCATAACACACCGCCTCTGTCCAGACCAACAACACACCGCCTCTGTCCAGACCAACAACGGACAATGTCATAACACACCGCCTCTGTCCAGACCAACAACGGACAATGTCATAACACACCGCCTCTGTCCAGACCAACAACACACCGCCTCTGTCCAGACCAACAACGGACAATGTCATAACACACCGCCTCTGTCCAGACCAACAACGGACAATGTCATAACACACCGCCTCTGTCCAGACCAACAACACACCGCCTCTGTCCAGACCAACAACGGACAATGTCATAACACACCGCCTCTGTCCAGACCAACAACGGACAATGTCATAACACACCGCCTCTGTCCAGACCAACAACGGACAATGTCATAACACACCGCCTCTGTCCAGACCAACAACGGACAATGTCATAACACACCGCCTCTGTCCAGACCAACAACACACCGCCTCTGTCCAGACCAACAACGGACAATGTCACAACACACCGCCTCTGTCCAGACCAACAACACACTGCCTCTGTCCAGACCAACAACGGACAATGTCACAACACACCGCCTCTGTCCAGACCAACAACGGACAATGTCATAACACACCGCCTCTGTCCAGACCAACAACACACCGCCTCTGTCCAGACCAACAACGGACAATGTCACAACACACCGCCTCTGTCCAGACCAACAACACACTGCCTCTGTCCAGACCAACAACGGACAATGTCACAACACACCGCCTCTGTCCAGACCAACAACGGACAATGTCATAACACACCGCCTCTGTCCAGACCAACAACGGACAGTGTCACAACACACTGCCTCTGTCCAGACCAGCAACACACTGCCTCTGTCCAGACCAACAACGGACAATGTCATAACACACCGCCTCTGTCCAGACCAACAACGGACAGTGTCACAATACACCGCCTCTGTCCAGACCAACAACGGACAATGTCACAACACACCGCCTCTGTCCAGACCAACAACACACCGCCTCTGTCCAGACCAACAACGGACAATGTCATAACACACCGCCTCTGTCCAGACCAACAACACACCGCCTCTGTCCAGACCAACAACGGACAATGTCATAACACACCGCCTCTGTCCAGACCAGCAACGGACAATGTCACAACACACCGCCTCTGTCCAGACCAGCAACACACCGCCTCTGTCCAGACCAACAACGGACAATGTCACAACACACCGCCTCTGTCCAGACCAGCAACACACTGCCTCTGTCCAGACCAACAACGGACAATGTCATAACACACCGCCTCTGTCCAGACCAACAACGGACAGTGTCACAATACACCGCCTCTGTCCAGACCAACAACACACTGCCTCTGTCCAGACCAACAACGGACAGTGTCACAACACACCGCCTCTGTCCAGACCAACAACGGACAGTGTCACAACACACCGCCTCTGTCCAGACCAACAACACACCGCCTCTGTCCAGACCAACAACGGACAATGTCATAACACACCGCCTCTGTCCAGACCAACAACACACCGCCTCTGTCCAGACCAACAACGGACAATGTCATAACACACCGCCTCTGTCCAGACCAGCAACACACTGCCTCTGTCCAGACCAACAACGGACAATGTCATAACACACCGCCTCTGTCCAGACCAACAACACACCGCCTCTGTCCAGACCAACAACGGACAATGTCATAACACACCGCCTCTGTCCAGACCAGCAACACACTGCCTCTGTCCAGACCAACAACGGACAATGTCATAACACACCGCCTCTGTCCAGACCAGCAACACGCTGCCTCTGTCCAGACCAACAACGGACAATGTCATAACACACCGCCTCTGTCCAGACCAGCAACACACTGCCTCTGTCCAGACCAACAACACACTGCCTCTGTCCAGACCAACAACGGACAGTGTCACAACACACTGCCTCTGTCCAGACCAGCAACGGACAGTGTCACAACACACCGCCTCTGTCCAGACCAGCAACACACTGCCTCTGTCCAGACCAGCAACGGACAGTGTCACAACACACCGCCTCTGTCCAGACCAACAACGGACAATGTCATAACACACCGCCTCTGTCCAGACCAACAACACACCGCCTCTGTCCAGACCAACAACGGACAATGTCATAACACACCGCCTCTGTCCAGACCAACAACACACCGCCTCTGTCCAGACCAACAACGGACAATGTCATAACACACCGCCTCTGTCCAGACCAACAACACACCGCCTCTGTCCAGACCAACAACGGACAATGTCATAACACACCGCCTCTGTCCAGACCAACAACGGACAATGTCATAACACACCGCCTCTGTCCAGACCAACAACACACCGCCTCTGTCCAGACCAACAACGGACAATGTCATAACACACCGCCTCTGTCCAGACCAGCAACACACTGCCTCTGTCCAGACCAACAACGGACAATGTCACAACACACCGCCTCTGTCCAGACCAACAACGGACCGCCTCTGTCCAGACCAACAACGGACAGTGTCACAACACACCGCCTCTGTCCAGACCAGCAACGGACAATGTCACAACACACCGCCTCTGTCCAGACCAACAACGGACAATGTCACAACACACCGCCTCTGTCCAGACCAACAACGGACAGTGTCATAACACACCGCCTCTGTCCAGACCAGCAACGGACAATGTCACAACACACTGCCTCTGTCCAGACCAACAACGGACAATGTCATAACACACCGCCTACCTCTACCTACCTCTACCGCCGGCCTGCATTAGATCAGGCCATTTTTCAGAATCATGTTATTTTATATCATTATTGATGTCCCAGGTGCAATTGTTGCTCGGTGACCTCTGCAAGGTCAGCTGAGGTCATCTGAGGTCAACAGGATTTGTCTGCCAATAACTCTTGCTAGAATAAAGAGTTATTGAGACGTGCAAATGATACCACGGTTTGCCTCGTCACGGCAAACTCTATATGCAACATGACCTACCTGGGTCACCAAATGACCTTGACCTGAGGTTAAATTTTGAAGTTGAACTAATATGAGGCCTGTTCACGACCACCTGCGGTTCGGCGGTTTTCAGCAGGCTCCGCCCCTTTCCTCAGGCGTCATCACAAGCAGGCGCCTCTTGAACACACGGACATTTCATCATGCGGTTGCTCCGTGCCAACCGCCGGAACCGCAGCCAACCGCAGCCATTTGAAGTCATCGTTCGCCCCATCCCCAATTTGAGTTCCCCCACCAGCCGCCGACCACTGCTGACCACCGAACCGCAGCAAACCACATGGTCCGTGAACAGGCCTTAGGTCACCATTCATATATTTCGAAGCGTCTTGACGAGACAAACACGATGGTGTGGCAATTATTGTTCTATGTTTAACCGATACACAGTTAACCACGAATAGCGTTTTGGAATAAAATAACATAGTGACCTCTGGTGACCTCTAGGGACTAAACTATTCACCTTAGCTAAAACGAGGACACCAATGGCGATTCCATTGTTCATGAGCTTTTGATTGTTTGTGTCCGTTTGTTCCTAGCTATCATAGTTTCCGAGCTATTTGGGGGTTTCTGGAGCAAAGTCCTAAACTTGGAAAATTTGACCTTCGATGACATCTGGTGACCTCCATATTGACCTGAGGTAAAAATAAATTGCCCGAAGTAACTTCGAATGCCCTTCTTGAGAGCTTTAGAACGCTTTTCAGCGTCTTTCTAGCCCTTTTAGTTCGCGAGTTAGTGGGGAATCATTTTGAATACCCCTTCCCCCTCCCCACCAGGGCGAAGTTGTCTCAGAGGCCCACCGTGGCGCGATATTTGTTGAAGACAAAACAGCTTTTGTATACGAATTTACATTAGTTACACATCGATCCAGTAGTTGCAAACAAATAAGTCTCTAAAAAACCATGGCTACGTTCGGGTGAGGCCACTCACCCGTTTTCCCACTAGTTCCGGGGCGTGGTTTCTCAAAATCAGCTGAGGGGCTGAACTCAGGCCCAGCCTATAAACATACCAAAAAGTGAGTTCTCATTTGATTTCCCTACCACGAATTTTCGTTCAATATACAAGAAA
Organism: Chirona hameri; assembly: GCA_036785665.1. Lineage (NCBI taxonomy): Eukaryota > Metazoa > Arthropoda > Thecostraca > Balanomorpha > Balanidae > Chirona > Chirona hameri. Next base: position 24,653 of record JAXIVJ010011998.1, on the reverse strand, counting down.
ATATATTATTTTTAATTTTGATCTGTCTTGGTATTTCTGAATGATTTCCTTTTTTATTGTTCCTGTATGTAAAATATGTGTTTTAACTTGAGGGAGCTGACTGACAAGTTGAGGGGGCTTCAGCCCCTCAACTGAATAGGATCCTACACCTCTGTCCTAGTTCACGAAAGACCTCGCGTGCACTTGGCGCCCGCAGTCAAAAATAAGAAAGTTGGACAAAAAGGTGAGTGAAAAGTGGGCATATAAACAGAGGGGCTCCGAGCCGATGTTTTTATCGTCATTTCCGGAAACCCTGAGGAGGGGGAGGGTGTTCAAACAGCCCCCAGCAGGGCGCGGGTGAAGTGATCAGGCCTGCCGAGTGTTGGTGGTCGGTTACCGATGCAAGGCAGCTCCGCCAGTCTCAGAAGCAGCTGCACCGCCGCCTCCCGGTCTCCGGCATCCAGCAGTGCAGCGGCACACGCCTCCAGGGCCGCCACCAGTCCCGCCACCGGCCGGCCGTCTGTACCGCGGGACACGCAGGGTCAGTAGTAACAGGGGCGCCACCAGTCCCGCCACCGGCCGGCCGTCTGTACCGCGGGACACGCAGGGTCAGTAGGAACAGGGGCGCCACCAGTCCCGCCACCGGCCGGCCGTCTGTACCGCGGGACACGCAGGGTCAGTAGGAACAGGGGCGCCACCAGTCCCGCCACCGGCCGGCCGTCTGTACCGCGGGACACGCAGGGTCAGTAGGAACAGGGGCGCCACCAGTCCCGCCACCGGCCGGCCGTCTGTACCGCGGGACACGCAGGGTCAGTAGGAACAGGGGCGCCACCAGTCCCGCCACCGGCCGGCCGTCTGTACCGCGGGACACGCAGGGTCAGTAGGAACAGGGGCGCCACCAGTCCCGCCACCGGCCGGCCGTCTGTACCGCGGGACACACAGGGTCAGTAGGAACAGGGGCGCCACCAGTCCCGCCACCGGCCGGCCGTCTGTACCGCGGGACACGCAGGGTCAGTAGTAACAGGGGCGCCACCAGTCCCGCCACCGTCCGGCCGTCTGTACCGCGGGACACGCAGGGTCAGTAGGAACAGGGGCGCCACCAGTCCCGCCACCGGTCGGCCGTCTGTACCGCAGGGCACGCAGGATCAGTAGGAACAGGGCCGCCACCAGTCCCGTTACCGTCTGTACAGCGGGACACACAGGGTCGGTACAGGGCCGCCACCTGCCAAGTCACCGTCTGTACAGCGGGACACGCAGGGTCGGTACAGGGCCGCCACCAGTCCCGTCGCCGTCTGTACTGTGGGACACACAGGGCCAGTACAGGGCCGCCACCAGTCCCGTCGCCGTCTGTACTGTGGGACACAGGGTCAGTACAGGGCCGCCACCAGTCCCGTCGCCGTCTGTACTGTGGGACACACAGGGTCAGTACAGGGCCGCCACCAGTCCCGTCGCCGTCTGTACTGTGGGACACACAGGGTCAGTACAGGGCCGCCACCAGTCCCGTCGCCGTCTGTACTGTGGGACACACAGGGTCAGTACAGGGCCGCCACCAGTCCCGTCACCGTCTGTACTGTGGGACACACAGGGCCAGTACAGGGCCGCCACCAGTCCCGTCGCCGTCTGTACTGTGGGACACACAGGGTCAGTACAGGGCCGCCACCAGTCCCGTCGCCGTCTGTACTGTGGGACACACAGGGTCAGTACAGGGCCGCCACCAGTCCCGTCGCCGTCTGTACTGTGGGACACACAGGGTCAGTACAGGGCCGCCACCAGTCCCGTCGCCGTCTGTACTGTGGGACACACAGGGTCAGTACAGGGCCGCCACCAGTCCCGTCGCCGTCTGTACTGTGGGACACACAGGGTCAGTACAGGGCCGCCACCAGTCCCGTCGCCGTCTGTACTGTGGGACACACAGGGTCAGTACAGGGCCGCCACCAGTCCCGTCACCGTCTGTACTGTGGGACACACAGGGTCAGTACAGGGCCGCCACCAGTCCCGTCGCCGTCTGTACTGTGGGACACACAGGGTCAGTACAGGGCCGCCACCAGTCCCGTCGCCGTCTGTACTGTGGGACACACAGGGTCAGTACAGGGCCGCCACCAGTCCCGTCGCCGTCTGTACTGTGGGACACACAGGGTCAGTACAGGGCCGCCACCAGTCCCGTCGCCGTCTGTATTGTGGGACACACAGGGTCGGTACAGGGCCGCCACCAGTCCCGTCGCCGTCTGTACTGTGGGACACACAGGGTCAGTACAGGGCCGCCACCAGTCCCGTCGCCGTCTGTACTGTGGGACACACAGGGTCAGTACAGGGCCGCCACCAGTCCCGTCACCGTCTGTACTGTGGGACACACAGGGTCAGTACAGGGCCGCCACCAGTTCCGTCACCGTCTGTACGTCAAATGATTTTAGTTGAAAGTTGACTAACTGGAGCTTTTTCGAAAATACCACGCGCTATACGCAAGTTATTACTTGAATGGGGCACCGCAATAAATGTCCCGCCGCTGGAGGCGCTGATGATCAACTGCTACCAAGCGGACCGGCGTCTGAGCGTCAGAGTATAGGGCGCATTGTTTACGGAGGAGTTTTGAAGGGGTTAGAGTGGTACAGATGTGTTCAAACTAATACGAAATGTTGGTGTCTATGAGTGTATTCGAAACCTGAAAGCATTTCTCGCTGAGGTCAATCGTTTGACCTCGGGAGGTCAAAGAGTGCCCGTGAGGTCAAGTATTGGGTACCGCATAACTTTTTTCCTAAAGTACTTACCGAAGTCGTTTCAACGGCTAAATATTCCCACCAGCCTATAGACGGTGCATAAAGAGTGATCTGACCGCCCCTGGTCACCGGTTGACCTCAGGTCACAACATAATCTACCATTATAGCCTAAGGGAGAATGACAGGGTACCGCATAATTGTTTCCCAAATCACTTAGAGAACCCTTTCCACCACCATCGCCTTCCTTTTAACTCACCGAAGGTGCACAACGCAAGACTTGACCCCTCCAGGTCACCGTTGGACCTCAGGTCACCTGGAAAGGCACTAATATCCATTTAACGAGCCGTTCAAATACGTATCCGTTGTTTACCAGCCGATTGTGTTCAAACTTATACGAAATGTCTATGAGTGTATTCGAACCCGGAAATAATTTATCGCTGATGTCAATCGTTTGACCTCGGGGGTCATATAGTGCTCGCGAGGTCAAATATCGGGTACCGCATAACCTTTTCCCTAAAGTACTTATCGAAGTCGCTTCAACGGCTAAATATTTACAACAGCCTATAGACTGTGCACGAGTGATCTGACTGTCGTGGTTACCGGTTGACTTCAGGTCACAACATAAGTTACCATTATGGCCTATGGGAGAATGACGGTGTACTGCATGTTTTCAATTGCATTTTATGGCTTTGAGTGACCAGATGCAGACACATAAATACCACCACTGTATTTCTGAGACAAAACAGGTCTAGACACATGCCTTTTTATTGAGATTAATCCATTTCAAATATTGACCTTTTGTGACCTGACCAGGTGACCTTCACCTGAACTTCACCTAAGGGTTATTATATGAGGTCAGGTTGTGAAAATAGCTACTACTATCGAATTCTACGGGTAAAATAACCCCAAAAACATGTGTCGCATGGCTTTCGTAGACCTCTTGCCAATAGTGACCTTTTGTGACCTGACCTTGACCTTGACATTTGCTTACAATCTCACTTTCGCTTATGCGGGAGATGTATTATACTTTTAAAAGCACTTTGTGTGATAAACGTAGCAATCTAAGGCTTTGAATGGAAAGTATAGCTCATAAACTCAAATAACTCAATTTTTACCTTTGACCTGGCCGTGACCTGACAGGTGACTTTTTGTAAATGTCGCGGATGCTTTAGATGTGTCTCATTGAGAGCTTTCGATTGCCGCCTTGCGCGTCTCGCTGCGGTTATTGGTTCGGAGGATAAGGAGCGAGGGGCCAGAATCTGCCCCCAGCGGAGAGTTTTCGGCTGAATACCCCAGCGCGAGCGGGGGCGCGGGTTAAAGGGATTATACGGGCTTTTCCCAGAATAATTGAGTTACATAGTAAAACGTACTTATAAAGGTGGTAGAAGTCCCACTGTAGCCACATGTTTCTGGAAATGACCTCTTCTGCACGTAAGGACATTCCTAAGTGCGCGGTGATGCCACCGCGTATTTTCTGCAGGACCGGCTGAGGCAGAGCCAGTCATCTCTTTTATGCTAATAAAAACACCTCACGTATGGCATATTTCCGGTAAAATAAGCAATATTTGAAAGAAAATAAACTTGTTTTGTTCCAACGACAGCAGCAGTTGCCTAGTTTTCCCATAAAATTATATATTTTTCATGAATTTTCATGCCAAAAAATGAATACGCCACCACCAAATTATCAACGCTAAAGGCCAGAGAAAAGAAACCCACAAAAACACAAAACCTCAACGAACAGTGTGTAGTAATACAAAGTCCCGTCAGTTTTGAATTGCATAATAATTTAGTGATCCAGTGTAGGACTTGCAGATAATTCAAAACTCTAAAATTAATCTTAAGATAAAAGTGGTGGACAGTAGTGCCGATCAAGTACTCGTTATCTGATACTAGTCTCGAAAAACGCCCAAGTTTTAACGCTGATAACTTCTGAAATAATGGACTAAATGAGGATTGAGGTCCCTGTTATATGTCTTAAACGTGTTTAAAGCTCATACAACTGCAAAAGAGTGCATTTACTTTCAGGACGGAAACCCGTATAATGCCTTTAACCTGGCGGGCGCCGCGCCTGCTCGGTAATAATAGGTATCTAAACAGGTCAGCTGACGACAATGGACTGGGAGAGGGCTGCTAAGATGAATTCTTCCCAGCATGATTCATTGTCGATATTTTGTTTAATAAATATATATATTTAGAACGGTTCTCCGTCTCGTTCTCCTTATCCAAAGTTGGCGGCGCCGCTCCCGGGTGGGGGTTTATCTGGTACGCTTGACTTAAAATACTCGGTACCCACCTCTAAGCTGGTCCGGCTGTGAGCAGTACTCGGTACCCACCTCTAAGCTGGTCAGGCTGTGCGCAGTACTCGGTACCCACCACTAAGCTGGTCAGGCTGTGAGCAGTACTCGGAACTTACCTCTAAGCTAGTCAGGCTGTGATAAGTACTCGGTACCCACCTCTAAGCTGGTCCGGCTGTGAGCAGTACTCGGTGAGGGCCTGCAACGCGTCATCGGGCCGGTCCAGTTTGAGCAGCAGGTGGACGGAGCGGCGGCACACGTCGCCGGTCCAGCTGGCCTCGGAGGAGCGCCGGAGCACGGTCAGCGCCTCCTGGTGGCAGCTGTGCTGCAGCAGCAGGTCCGAGAGCCGCACCAGGTCGGCCGGCTGGCGGCACCAGTCAGTCGCGTCCCGGACGCAGTGCTGCAGCGCTACCGATGGCTGCTGACCGTCGCCGGCGGCGCGGCGGCGCAGCTCGCAGCTCAGGATCAGCAGCCTCGTCGTCAGACTGGGAGCCTCGCAGAAGGCCAGCTGCAGCAGCTGCGTGGCGCGCTGCAGGTCGGCCGGCGTGCCGGCCTGCAGGTGCGTCCGGGCCAGTAGGGTCCAGTGTGCGGGCCCGTAGCTCGGCCGGGCTGTGGCTGCGCGCTAGGCCCTGGCCGACCTCCATGCTGCTGGCCAGCCAGCGCACCGCCCGCGGCCAGTCCCGCTGACGGTACCGGTCCAGACCAAAGTTGAACATCAGGCGCTGCATGTACTGCAGCTGGTCGCCGCTGGCGTCCCGCGCGCCGCCGGCCTCGCGCACCGCCTCGTCCACGGCCGGCCAGTCCTCTCGTAGGAAGAGCGCCTCGGCGCGAACCATCAGACAGCCAAAGCGGGCCTGTTCGATGGCGGCCAGCCGGCGCAGCGTGTCCGCCCGGCGCGCGAACGTGGCCAGCTGGCTCTCAGCGGCGGCGCGGCGCAGCAGCAGGTGACGCAGCGCTAGCTCCGACAGCGACAACGCGCGCGGACAGCTCGCCATCGGCCACGCACTGGCGCGCCGCCGTCAGCAGCACCTGAGTGTCATTGTCGAGCGGCAACGGCGCCGAGGAGCCGGCCAGCAGCTGTAGCAGCTCGGCCGCCAGCCGCCGGCTAAGACGCGCGGTCAGCTGGCCCAGCGGTTCGTGCAGCGGCAGGTTCCACAGCCGGCAGACCAGCTGCTGGCCGAGCTGGGAGGCGTCCGGCCCGAGCGTCACGGCCAGCGCCGGGCAGAGATGCTCGGCCAGTCGACAGAGCACCGCGGACGGCTCGGCGGCCGACTCGGCGCCCCCAGCCGCCGCCAACTCGTCCGCACAGCGCTGCAGAGCCGGCAGCACCAGAGACTCGGCGTCCTCATCCATGCACGGTGCGTTCGAGTCGTCATCCATCTGTTCAACCTGTTGAAAGAAGAGATCTTTCTTATTCTTTTCGTTTAATGTGATGCCCACGTTGTGACTTCGGTTGCAGTCTGATGTGTCGTGATCTCGTGGACGAATCTGACGTCCATTTAACACGCGCCCTGGATGGGGGGGGGGGCGAAATCCGCCCACCCCTAAGGTTTGTCAAGGATAGCGTAAAAACGGCAGCGCGCAGCGCCGCCGTTTTTTTCTTCTTCATACCTGTTCGGGAATCAACTATTCACATTATGTAAAAGTTTTGACCTCTGTTCATCTCAGGTCAGGTCACCAGACAGGCCACGTCTGTCTGTCTGTCTGTCTGTCTGTCTGTCTGTCTGTCTGTCTGTCTGTCTCTGTCTGTCTCTGTCTGTCTCTGTCTGTCTCTGTCTGTCTCTGTCTGTCTCTGTCTGTCTCTGTCTGTCTCTGTCTGTCTCTGTCTGTCTCTGTCTGTCTCTGTCTGTCTCTGTCTGTCTCTGTCTGTCTCTGTCTGTCTCTGTCTGTCTCTGTCTGTCTCTGTCTGTCTCTGTCTGTCTCTGTCTGTCTCTGTCTGTCTCTGTCTGTCTCTGTCTGTCTCTGTCTGTCTCTGTCTGTCTCTGTCTGTCTCTGTCTGTCTCTGTCTGTCTCTGTCTGTCTCTGTCTGTCTCTGTCTGTCTCTGTCTGTCTCTGTCTGTCTCTGTCTGTCTCTGTCTGTCTCTGTCTGTCTCTGTCTGTCTCTGTCTGTCTCTGTCTGTCTCTGTCTGTCTCTGTCTGTCTCTGTCTGTCTCTGTCTGTCTCTGT
>JAXIVJ010011998.1:10000-12500 GCA_036785665.1 Chirona hameri | reverse complement strand
AGATAGACAGATAGACAGATAGACAGATAGACAGATAGACAGATAGACAGATAGACAGATAGACAGATAGACAGATAGACAGATAGACAGATAGACAGATAGACAGATAGACAGATAGACAGATAGACAGATAGACAGATAGACAGATAGACAGATAGACAGATAGACAGATAGACAGATAGACAGATAGACAGATAGACAGATAGACAGATAGACAGATAGCCAGATACCAGATAGCAGATAGCCAGATAGCCAGATAGCCAGATAGCCAGATAGCCAGATAGCCAGATAGCCAGATAGCCAGATAGCCAGATAGCCAGATAGCCAGATAGCCAGATAGCCAGATAGCCAGATAGCCAGATAGCCAGATAGCCAGATAGCCAGATAGCCAGATAGCCAGATAGCCAGATAGCCAGATAGCCAGATAGCCAGATAGCCAGATAGCCAGATAGCCAGATAGCCAGATAGCCAGATAGCCAGATAGCCAGATAGCCAGATAGCCAGATAGCCAGATAGCCAGATAGCCAGATAGCCAGATAGCCAGATAGCCAGATAGCCAGATAGCCAGATTAGCCAGATAGCCAGATAGCCAGATAGCCAGATAGCCAGATAGCCAGATAGCCAGATAGCCAGATAGACAGATAGCCAGATAGACAGATAGACAGATAGACAGATAGACAGATAGACAGATAGACAGATAGACAGATAGACAGATAGACAGATAGACAGATAGACAGATAGACAGATAGACAGATAGACAGATAGACAGATAGACAGATAGACAGATAGACAGATAGACAGATAGACAGATAGACAGATAGACAGATAGACAGATAGACAGATAGACAGATAGACAGATAGACAGATAGACAGATAGACAGATAGACAGATAGACAGATAGACAGATAGACAGATAGACAGATAGACAGATAGACAGATAGACAGATAGACAGATAGACAGATAGACAGATAGACAGATAGACAGATAGACAGATAGACAGATAGACAGATAGACAGATAGACAGATAGACAGATAGACAGATAGACAGATAGACAGATAGACAGATAGACAGATAGACAGATAGACAGATAGACAGATAGACAGATAGACAGATAGACAGATAGACAGATAGACAGATAGACAGATAGACAGATAGACAGATAGACAGATAGACAGATAGACAGATAGACAGATAGACAGATAGACAGATAGACAGATAGACAGATAGACAGATAGACAGATAGACAGATAGACAGATAGACAGATAGACAGATAGACAGATAGACAGATAGACAGATAGACAGATAGACAGATAGACAGATAGACAGATAGACAGATAGACAGATAGACAGATAGACAGATAGACAGATAGACAGATAGACAGATAGACAGATAGACAGATAGACAGATAGACAGATAGACAGATAGACAGATAGACAGATAGACAGATAGACAGATAGACAGATAGACAGATAGACAGATAGACAGATAGACAGATAGACAGATAGACAGATAGACAGATAGACAGATAGACAGATAGACAGATAGACAGATAGACAGATAGACAGATAGACAGATAGACAGATAGACAGATAGACAGATAGACAGATAGACAGATAGACAGATAGACAGATAGACAGATAGACAGATAGACAGATAGACAGATAGACAGATAGACAGATAGACAGATAGACAGATAGACAGATAGACAGATAGACAGATAGACAGATAGACAGATAGACAGATAGACAGATAGACAGATAGACAGATAGACAGATAGACAGATAGACAGATAGACAGATAGACAGATAGACAGATAGACAGATAGACAGATAGACAGATAGACAGATAGACAGATAGACAGATAGACAGATAGACAGATAGACAGATAGACAGATAGACAGATAGACAGATAGACAGATAGACAGATAGACAGATAGACAGATAGACAGATAGACAGATAGACAGATAGACAGATAGACAGATAGACAGATAGACAGATAGACAGATAGACAGATAGACAGATAGACAGATAGACAGATAGACAGATAGACAGATAGACAGATAGACAGATAGACAGATAGACAGATAGACAGATAGACAGATAGACAGATAGACAGATAGACAGATAGACAGATAGACAGATAGACAGATAGACAGATAGACAGATAGACAGATAGACAGATAGACAGATAGACAGATAGACAGATAGACAGATAGACAGATAGACAGATAGACAGATAGACAGATAGACAGATAGACAGATAGACAGATAGACAGATAGACAGATAGACAGATAGACAGATAGACAGATAGACAGATAGACAGATAGACAGATAGACAGATAGACAGATAGACAGATAGACAGATAGACAGATAGACAGATAGACAGATAGACAGATAGACAGATAGACAGATAGACAGATAGACAGATAGACAGATAGACAGATAGACAGATAGACAGATAGACAGATAGACAGATAGACAGATAGACAGATA